>JACEIK010002097.1:93008-144585 GCA_018107945.1 Datura stramonium | reverse complement strand
ATATCATCCCTGATTGGCATGCTGCATTCACCTATCATTAGTACAAAAGTAACTTTTCTTACTTCCAAAAAGAATGACAGTACTTAACTATATATCTGGAGAGTCCAATAGTTTTTCCTTTGACTGTAGTTTTTTCTCAACCTCTAAACAGTTGAGCTTTAATTCCAAGAAATAAGAAATCAATTTTGATTATTCACATGCATCAAAAAATAGATATGTTGATCTCGAACTCCAATATTCTGCCATTCTCGTCTTCTAGGATGGTGAGTACTAGTTGTGGATCAGCTTAAACATTGAGGACTTCACATATTCAAACACTTACTGGATACTACTAAGACTATGGGCATGTTATTAATGCTGATCTTATTCCAGCTGTCGTAACATGATTTTATGTCAAAACATCCAACTTGGAGAACCCGTCCTAAACATTCTACAGTAAGAGAGGTTCGGGGTATAACAGCTTTCTCTGCTTCATTACTAACCATTTGATAAAAGATACTTCCGTGCAAAACGAAGTATGAAAAAGTTTTAAGGACGCCAGCAATTATACTGACTTTCATAAAATAGATCACATTGGAATTTATTGAGGTTCTTATTACAGCGATAAAAGAACTGGAACTCATGAAAGCAAATGGCCTCCACTGCTTTAGTTCAGGTCCATTAGCAGACACCGAATATATCTAGAAGAGCTATCTAATATTCCCTTGAAAATTTCAGTCTTCACGAACAAGTGAAGCACTAAGATAACTCAAGGGGGGGAAAAAGATTCAAGTACCTCTCGGACGATGTTCCTTCCATGAGATATAGGTTGCATCCCTGTTAAAAGCTCCAGAAAAACAATACCAAGGCTATAAACATCACTTTTCTCTGTCAACTTGTGAGTAAAGAGGTACTCAGGATCAAGGTAACCCTACACGAGTGCCAAATTTTGGCAACTGTCAGCTATCTTTGCAAAAGCAAAGAGAAAAATAATTGAGAAGGTAAAAGGCAATATTAAAATACTAGAGGATCACAGTATGTGTATTCATGATCAAACTTCAGAGAATGAAGTTCTCAAGAGGGAAGGCAAGAGCAACCAAGCAAGTGTGTGTGTGTGTGAGAGAGAGAGGGAGATTTTGAACAAGATCCTCCCCAGTTTATACTTTTTTGAGTGAAGGGTGAAAAAACACACCTAAAGTATCACGTTTTTTTGAGTTTCATACCTGAACGATCAGGTGTATGAGTTCCTTACCTAAACTATCATCGAAACACACCTAAACTATCAGTTGTTCCTTTTTCCTACCCGAATGATGGTGATATTTCATTTCAGATAGGAAAAGTGAGCAATTGATAGTTGAGGAGCGTTTTGATAAACATTTGGTGATAGTTCAGGTAGGAAAAGTAAACACTGATAGTTCGGGTAGGAAACTCAAAACCTAGATACTTTAGGTGTGTTTTTCACCATTCACTCTACTTTTCTCAATATGTTAGATTCATTAGTGTAACTTGAAAATTGCATCGAACTTGATTAGTTAGGTGTAAACTGGTACATATCTGAACATCATAATTTACTCATTGTTAATCACAAAATAACAGTGACTGATGTTTGACTCTAAAATCAATGAGGCGTGATATTCTGAGTTAGCAAACCGTTTCCACAATTTCAATATTTTCCCTCTCAAACCCATATGGATTTCATTCCTTAAAGCATTCAACTGGAGTGAAGATTCAAATTTACTATTGACCGTAAACAGCAAGTCTTAGCCATGACAAATATTTGTTTTAGGAAACACTAAGATTTAATTGACAGATTTTGAGAAACATGATTTTAGATTGTTACCATACAGCACAGGCACTTCTAATGAGGGAAATTTTTTTAATGCTGGATGTGTCTCACATGATACAGTTGAGAAACTGAGTAATTTCATTGTTTGACCATCAGATACCTGTATGTAACCACCTTTCAAATGTGTCTTAAGCATGTCACTGAACAAGCATTTTTTTAAGACAATTGTTTTTTCCATTGATTTTACTGCAAGCTGTAGAGTCAAGTTTAAATTCTACAATGTGATGGAGATGGGGAGCATAAGAAAGGTGAAGAAGGTCAACCATCCATTCTTGAAGTGCTTAAGAAGGTGAATATATTACATTGTTGATTAATTATTTTATAGGAGATTTAATCCATTTAATTAGACAATTTCATGCATATGTTAGAATGAATATAGAGAAGTTCTCCCTCTTCTCAGCCGTTTTTATCATTGATTTTGAAGAATATCATGTCCTGGTCTGTGTTGCTACCTAGATTGCTCAAGTTCAGGTCTTATCACATTGCAATTTTCTATTGCAGGCTTCAACATATAAGACGAGTAAAGCCTTACAGGAGTTCCTTTCACAACAGTTGATACATGTCCACTCGTTTCAGCATCAGGTAACGGTGCAAGCCTTGAGATTCCAAAATCAGATACTTTTGCGGTGAACTTGGAATCCAACAGTATGTTATTTGCCTTGATATCACGATGGATTATTGGAGGATCAGCTTCGGTATGGAGGTAGAGGATGCCCCTGGCAACACCTAAAGCAATGTATAACCTTGTTCCAAGACTCAGACGCTCCCCATATCTAGCTGTTAAAGTAAAATCCTTAATGATCTTATTTTGGAGATACCTATTTGATATTCATATTGTAATTAACACATGATTAAAATTAAGAATATAAGGTTCCACGTGATAAACTTGTTATGACCTCACCACACAAGTGAAGAAAGTAGGAAACTAACAGTGACCATCAGAATTCAGGAATCAACATGAAGTAAAAACTTCAGAAAAGTTGCTCTCTCTGAGCAATTAGATTCACTTTGATGTATACAAGCATTCTTTACCAGAGGGACATATCTTTCACCCTCTTTTTCGGATAAGAAATAAAACACCAGATAGAAAAAGTGAGAAGAGGAGAACAAATGTGCTTGATTCTAACAAAAGGAAGTTAAGGAAGGATACATCACATACCAGAGAGAAGATCACGTAAGGAACCATTTGGCATGAACTCATACACCAACATCTGCATGCACATGTAACCAACTATTACAAAACGAAGAATAGAAAACCAGAAAACATAATATCCATTCTTATCCTTCCATCTGTTTCTTAATTTGATTACTTTTTCAGAAGACATCTGTTTCAATAATGCAAACCAGTCTATGGAAATATGAGGGATGTAACTGATCAGCTTCTCATAGATGGAATGTTGGTTGAGCTTAATATTCAGTGATCTAAGTACTCTAGACTATTTTCTCACAAATTGAATCACTTAACGTGTGATAAAAATTGGTGACAAAAAAGATAGATGACAAAAAATACTAACTCAGAAGACTTTTGCTTGAGTTTACTTTAACAGAAGAATTAGCTAAGTCTATGAATTTTGAGCTGCAATTTAACTCTCATTTCTGTGATGCTTGTCATTTCATTTGCATCTGGATTGATATCAAATGGATTTCTCTAAGTTGTAGAAGGTGATTGATGTTATGCTTGATTGCTTCTGCACATCAACAACGAGCCATTCAAAATGATCAAGGATGTGCACAAATTTTCAATTTTGACCTAGGTGTTCAACCAGAACTGGGTAACCAGAATTCAACAAGTGGCTGAATTGAGACAATCACTATAAGAATAGATACATACATACATACATACATACATACATACATACATACATACATACATATACATACATACATATATATTGTGTATTGTTTTTCCAGTTTGGAGAATCTTACTTGTTCAATTCCTTCATTACAGTATCCCAACAAAGAAACCAGATTTCGATGATGCAAACGTGACAGTAATTCTATTTCAGTATAGAACTCTTTTTTCCCCTGTAATGAGCCTTGCTGTGCACGTTTTATTGCCACTATTGTGCCCTCTGGCAAAATGCCTTTATAGACCTTTCCATAGCCTCCTTGGCCAATTTCAGTAGTACTGCTAAAACTGTTAGTTGCTGCCTCTAATTCCTTAAAACTAAATGCCTTTACACCTTCTATTCGCATTGGAAATTTTGGTACTACAAAAGAAATGAAATGAATATCACTATGAGTTCCACTGGTCTTGGGTAAGTTTGTTTAAGCAAGAAAGACATCAATGACACAGAAGATTCAATTACTCAAAATTAGATATTCATTGAAAATTTTATCATGAAAAGTTGACATAAAAAGAATGAAAGGAGAAAGCTTAGGTGATGGTAGCATGACTGTTGGTATTTTTAAAAGATAGTGCAGCAAAAAAGATTAGAAGGATAATCAAAATATGTCACTCAATAAATTTATTATGCATAGNAAAATATGTCACTCAATAAATTTATTATGCATAGAGGGCTTTAAATAACCAACTTGAAAACAGAAAATCTGCAAAATAAAATTCAAAATCCTAAATTATCTTCAAAATCCTAAATTATCTCAACTAAACTTAAATTTAAATTCAACAAGGACTCCTCCGGCAACTAAACTACTTGTTATTCTAGTAAATCTCTAGTAACAAAAACAATTTTCAACACTTTTCCTTTACTTCAGTTGCTGCAATTTTAAAGTTGCTCCTCAATTTCTGTTTTAGTTGTTTATGCTTGAGGATTGTTCTAAACATCTCTGAATTTGTATACTTTTGTAACATCAATCTTTCTTCTTCTTCTTCTTCTTTCTTTTTCTTCTTTTGGTTCGTGCATAAAAAGAACCACAATAACATTGTTTTGTCTAAAATGCTTTAACATGGACAGTTGTATGATTTGCAAAAAATTATAAAGATTTTTCTTCCAACAGAATGTCCAACAATTCATACGTTTCAAAGTAAGACTTGAACTTCACTAACCAAATTTGATAGTTCTCACAAGTGAAAATTTGTGAGGTATTCAAAGAGAGACTACTGCTTGCCATGGCTAAAAAATGGGTTTGAAAGTAGTATGTATTAAAAGTTGATCGAAATTGGTATTGCTTGAAATAACCCTGCGGGTTAAAAATAAGCACAGGTTAAAATGGGTTGCCAAATCGATGAGTTAAAAGTGGTTGAAAGTCCTTCAATGAACTCACAAGTCCATTAAGATTAATGAAAGCTCTGATACCACGGTTGGTTTTTTGAAAAGATGGTGCAGCAAAATAGATTGGAAGTACAACTAAAAAATGTCTCTCAATAATTTTATCAAGTATAGAGGGCTTCTATAGCCAACTTGAAAACAGAAAATCTGCAAAATAAAATTCAAAATCCTAAGTTATCTCAACTAAACTTATCTAACTAAATTTAAATTTAAATTAAAGTAAAGACTCCTCCTGCAACTAAACTACTTGTTATTTTAGTAAATTTGCAGTAACAAAAACAATTTTCAACAAGGAGTTTGATGCAAATTAACCTTTGATACGATAGTTGGCTTTAGCTAACTTTATTAACTTAATATCAATTAACACTGACTAAGAAAAGAACATAAATAGTAGTCTAATTAATGTACAAATAACAGAAGCATTACAAGGGTATGACTTGATATATATTCCCAGCACACACTTTGAATTTATTTCTTTTCCATTTTTTTGTTTTAGGGATGATGGGGCATTGGTGGAGAGCTTATTGTAAATATCCAATGAGAAATTAAAGCACCATTCTCTCTCCTAAAAAGAAACTTAAAGTAAAACATCAAGCAGTATCATAGTTAAAATTACAAATAAACGTACTAACAAAGATAGTTTGCCACATAGAGAAAGATGGCTGACATTGGCAATTCTGTGTTATTTCTTGATTAAATAGAGAAATTAAACAAGAAAACTACAGTAAGGAAGAAAAAGTACGGCTGTTGGCATCTTTTTGTTCTTCAGAAGCTGGAAATTGGAAATTATCAGGTGTGAAGTTTGCCTGATATGCATGTAGTACTCAAAGAATGTGGTTTCACGTCCTCTTTTTTGGTGATTCATCAGAATATCCAAGAAAGTTAAATCAATTAACTACTTAACCAGCAGGTCCTAGTTGGGATGAGTGAAAGAAATGGAGAAGAAACTCCCCATAGCTGAGGAAAAGTAACATATGATAACTGAAGATTAACTCACATGGTTGATCTTTTGAAACATGGAACCTCTGACGCATTTTAAGCAACACGAATATTATGGCCATAATTAGCACTGCTGCAGCACATATGGACCCTAAGACAATTCCAACCACGGTGCCTCTGTTTATTCTGCTTCCCCCTCCTTCCAACTGAGGAAAAAGGACTGCAAGATGGAAAATATTTGTAATTTGATCTTGAGAAAGCAGGAAAGACAAGAACAGAGCAAGTTATTGGCTCTCTTTTATGAGAAAGGTAACGATGATATATTTATATTCTAGACAAAGACACTGTTGTGAGCCATCTTTAAAGATTACAAAAAGAATTTAAAAAAGAAAGCAAGTAGATCCTTGTTCTTCTTACAAAGATTCTATAGTGCTTCTTTACACAGAATCTGTGTCATTAACAAATTTTCTTTACACCAAAGATAAAACAAAAGTAGGCATTTCACCTTGAGTTTCTGAATGGGGCTGTAGAGTTTACTTAATTAAGAACTTATAGTAATGTAGTCAATTCAGTCTCTTGACCCAACTGAGTATCCAAGAGATCACTAGCATCTATCAGGTTAGCATGTCCATGACGATAATAAGCTTCAACACATGCATGGGTCTCTAAACCATTTCATTGAATGTTCATACTCGCATACTTCAATAACAAATATAAGAAACTATGTTCTATATCACAAGATAAACGATATAAATAGACATTTTCAGAAACGAAATGGAGCATAACGGGAAGAGAGTTTTTATCTGAGCATGACCAGAAAAGATAAACAAAATTAATAAAAATCATAACAATTATATTCAAGAATCAGCAAGAATAAAAGAAAAAATCATGCGGGTGCACAAGAGTTCCAGAATTCCAGTCTAGTTGAAAAGCGTCCAATATTTGGCATTAAACTCAAAATAAGAACTGAAGAAACAAGTTTTACAAAGCAATGGTGTTTTCTCTCAGCTTGCATGCTAATCTCAACCTTGGGTTCTTGTGCCTCCCTAGAGAAATTTAAACTACAAAATTTGTGTTTTTCACTCTCCATTCATGACCTAAGTTGTAAAAGACAAATGACTTTTTTTTCTTGATACATTGGTTTTACTTTAAATTCCTCAGGAAATCATTACACAACTACAATGGAAAATGTCCAAATTTTAATCATTCCTATCTTTCAATAACATTACAGATTATATCCTACTTGTGCAAAAACATAATGGGTCTGGAGACATACCAGAATTATATCCCATGGCAGTGAAATTGAGCAGGTCATACGAGCCAAAGATATCACTTCCAGCAAGATTAAAGGTGAAAAATATGTTTGCAATCCGATGTATCTCACTGTCATTAAATTTGTCAAAATCATTTATACGTGGAGGGAAAATTTTCAAAAACATCCTAAGCCTAGGACCATTTTCCCATGCAATCGAATGAATGTATATTTGATAAAGATTCAAATTAACACTGTCTGATATCCACCGCTCAAAGTCAGTATAATGTGGCGGAAAGTCTGAAATGCTAGGGCTTCTTAAACGCAAACCAACTCCAAAAGGTGCCGCACAAAAGCAGCCATTGGTTAATGTTGGGATATGTTCGAAATAATTGTTGCAAGGCTGCTGGGCTAAACAACTTGGAATGGAATTGTTCAATCTTCCATACTCTTCAACTCCATCTTTTGATTTACAAAATTGGATAATCTGACGCTCATTTGCATATCCACAAACAGGATTTCCATAAAGCCTGAAAGTTATTATAAAGTGTCATCATTTGAGGAATATAATGCTTAATCAGAAATATCAAAGAGTGATAGAAGAGCAGGGACTTTATGCCATTGAAAGTATGTGCAAGCTAAAATATCAGTAAATGGGCTAACCCCAACCCATTATTAATGTAATTTGTGCAATCCGCATATATGGCATACACAGCTGCACACAAACATGAATAAAGTTAGCAGATGAAGCCAGAACACATTTAACCGAGATAGAAGTTGAGCAATTTGTTTTAAAATTAATCATAAAAGCAAATGTATACTAGGCTTGGAAGGTATTGCTTGGACATGGCCCCCGTCAAAATGAAAAACTTGCTGATTCTTCATTATGTGACCTGTTAAAGATAACATTCATGCCCATAAACATGGCATAATTCTTGCAGCTAACACGGATCAAAGAAGACAGAGGCTTTCTGTAATGAAGGGTTCAGATGAACAGAGGAACAAACTTGTTGGGATATTAGTTTGTTTTTTCTTGTGCTAGTTGACCTATAGTCTTTAGGAGTTGTGAATTTTCAACTTCAGTCAGTCCGGGTTTGTTCTGATTTTTAGGGATTAGTGGACTAACATGTTCTGTTCTTTTAGAAGTCATGTGTTCTGCTTTTTAGGAGTTAATTTCTTTATGCAGATCATGGACTGATATGGGTCCTATTTTAGTTGTGTGTTCTTTTGTGTATTTTCCTATATATACACTTGAAGTTTTGAATGAAAAACACAGATTTTCGAGCCATTGTTTTCCTCACTCCTTACATATATCTTTTATTTTCTTCTTTTGATTGTAAGAGTGGTATCAAAGCCAAGTTATCGTGAGAGTGAAAGCAAGTGAGGCAGCCACAAATTTCTTTTTACATTATCCAATGCCTACTGAAAATAAGTTTTTGCAAGCAGCTATTCCATGCATTGATGGTGATTATGATCTTCGGAGCATGTTAATGAAGAATTTCATGCAGTCCAAGTAGTATTGGCAGATAATTGAATCTGGAATTCAGCAGCCAGCAACAGGCACAAATTTGACAGATTCTCAAAGAGAAGAACTGGAAACTAGAAAGCTAAAAGACCTAAAAGCAAAGAACGATCCCTTTCAGTCTATTGACCATCCCATCTGGGAAACTATTCTTTGCTATAAATATATGACACCTGGGCCTAACTCAACCCCAAATGCTAGCTCATGAGGGGAAGATTGCTCAAATTCATATAAACAAATCATCAGTCCATTCCTCAACCAATGTTCTAACCCACTCTAACATCCCCTTTTACGCCCAGGCTTAATTGGAGCATGGACCGGGAGCCCAAACGGGAATAGACCTGGCTCTGATACCGTGTAAAGATATGGCACCTGGCCTAACTCAACCCCAAAAGCTAGCTCGTGAGGGGAGGATTGCCCAAGTCCATATAAGCAAACCATCAGTCCATTCCTCAACAAATGTGGGACTTTAACCCACTCTACCCCCCCCCCCTCATGCCCAAGTATATATTGGAATTTCAAGAAGAAGAAACATCAAGGCTCTACCAGGTTGAAGCATGCACAACTTCAAGCTTTGAGAAGGGATTTTGAAACACTAGGAATGAAGGAAACCAATTATTGTGCTAGAACAATGGAAATCACCAACAAGATGTGCTTCCATGTTCAAAAGATAGACAACGTGGAGAAGATTTTGCAGTCCCTGATACCAAAATATAATTATGTTGTTTGCTCAATAGAAGAGTCAAAAAATATAGATGAACTATCGAGTCAAAAAATATACATAGATGAACTATTTGTTGATGAATTGAAAAGTTCTTTACTGGTTCATGAACAGAAGTTCCACAGTACAAGAGCAAGAATTGAAGGCTTCTACTTATATCAGTCCAATAAATATAGAGGAAGGGATAGAGGTAGAGGTAGAGGAAGGGGAGATAGCAGAGGCAAAGATTCCAGTAGGAAAAAGTCAACACTAACCAATCTCAAGGAAAGGGCATAGGTCAAAACCTTGAAAAATCCAAGGTCGAGTGTTATAGATGTCATAAATTTGGTCATTATGCATCAGAATGTTATACTAGACTGCCTAATGACAAGGAAAAGGAAGAAAGTGTCAATTTTGTTGAAAATAAGAAAGTAAAAACTTTGTTAATGGCAATCCAAGATGGACCAAAACCTGAGTCAAATATTTGGTACGTGGATACCGGATGTAGTAACCACATGTGCGGAAGTAAATCTTCTTTTTCTTCTCTAAAAGAAAATTTCCACTCTACTATGACAATTGGTGATTGACTGTGGAACTGATGGGGAAAGGTGATATCAAGATTAAAACCAAAAATGGTTTTGTGAAAACAATCTCTAAGGTGTTGTATGTTCCTGACTTGAAAAGTAACTTAATGCTGATCAGTTGCAATAGAAAGGTTAAGTCATCATTATTAAGAAGGGGGAGTGAGAAATTTATGATCCTGCAAGAGGAGCTATTGCAGTAGTTCAGATGAGATCCAACATATTATTTTTGCTAGAGATTGAATGTATTCAGTCATGTTTGATGGCTGAAGTGAAGGATTCCTCATGGTTGTGGCGTTTTTGTTATGGTCACTTGAGTTTTTGGAGGTTTGAAGACACTCCTACAGAAAAACATGGTCACAGGTCTAAGACCTCAAATTTCCTTCTAAAATCTATGAAGAATGTGTTGTTAGCAAATAAACTCGATCTCAATTTCCCAAACGAAAAGTCATGAAGTCATGGAGAGCAAAGAATATTTTGGAGCTGGTGCATTCAGACCTTTGTGGTCTGATAAACCCAACATCCAATGGAGGTAAAAGATATTTAATCACTTTTACTGATGATTTTTCAAGGAAAACTTGAGTTTATTTTGTCCAAGAAAAATCTGCAGTTTTTTCTACAATTAAAGGCTTCAAAGTTCGTGTGGAAAATGCAGCAGGAAAAAACATTAAGACTCACCGAATAGAATGTTGTGGCCAATATTGTTCGGAAGAATTCGAAGGTTTTTGTTGTAGAACATGGCATTCAGAAAGAGCTTAGGGCTGCATATACGCCACAACAGAATGGTATATCAGAGAGAAAAAACTTAACCATCCTCAATGTGGTATGAAGTTTGTTTGCAAGAGCTTTCTGGCCAGAGGCAGTTTATTAGGGTATTCATATTTTAAACAGATGACCAACTTTTTCTGTTCAAAATATGACATTGGAGGAGGCATGGAATGGGAGAAATCCAACAGTTGATCATTTTAGAATTTTCAGATGCATTGCATATGCTAATGTTGCAGATGAGAAGTGGAAGAAACTTGATGACAAGGCTAAAAATGTGTTTTTTTTTTGGTGTAAGTGAATCTTTCAAAGCATATAAATTGTTCAATCCATTGACAAAGAAGATTGTTATTTCCAAGGATGTTGTTTTTGATGAGGAGAACACTTGGGATTGGAATAGAAGCAATGAACAGGAGCAATTTTCAGCACCTTACACACAGGAAAATTCATCAGATTCAGTTACAACTACCACAACTTCACCAACAGTTGTGGTAGTAAATGAAGAAACAACTCACTCTGTTAGGCGTGTTAGAAGAAGGCCTGCTTGGATGGAAGATTATGAGGTAACTGGAATTGAAGATCCAATTACTCACTTTTCTTTGTTTTCAGATTGCGATCCACCATCTTTTCAGAGTGTTGTGAAGGAAGAAAAATGGAGAAAAGCAATTGATAATAAAATTGATGCCATTGAACGAAATGATACTTAGGAGCTGTCTGATCTTCCAAATGGATAGAAAACCATTGGAGTGAAGTGGGTCTTCAAAATGAAGTTGAAGGAAAATGGTGAAGTTGGAAAGTACAAGGCACATTTAGTGGCTAAGGGACACAAGCTTCAATACGGGATCAATTATACAAAAGTATTTTGTCCAGTTGCGAGGCATGATATAATTAGATTAGTTATTGCATTATCGGCTCAGAAGTCTTGGCCTATTTTCCAACTGGATGTCAAGTCAGCATTCTTACATGGGTACTTGGAAGAACAGGAATTTGTTGAACAAGCCTCTGGTTATTGTCAAAATAAAAAATGAGCATAAGGTTTGCAGATTGAAAAAAGCCCTCTATGGACTAAAACAAGCTCTTCGGGCTTGGCATAGTCGCATTGAGGGGGTATTTTATAAAAGCTGGTTTTTTGAAATGTCCTTACGAGCATACACTTCTTGTTAAGATTGGAGATGAAGGGAAAATGCTCATCTTTTAGCACTATGAAGGTACTCATGATTTGCTTGTATATTGATGATCATATATTTACTGAAATTTGCGGTGCCATGATTAAACAAAATTCAAGAAGTCAATGATGGATGAGTTCAAAATGTCCAATCTCGGATTGATGCATTACTTTCTCAGCATAGAAGTAGTGCAATATGACAATGGGATCTTTATTTCTAAGAAGAAATATATAGGAGAAATTTTGGTCAGATCTCACATGATCTATTGTAATCCTGTTAGCACTCCTACTGAGTTTGGTTTTGTAATTGATAAAGTGTGGAGAATAGCTTGTTTATTATCCAAAGAATAGAATGATTTAAATACAAGTAAAGAAAAGGCTAACTAAGGTAACTAGAATCCCTAAAAATCAGCCAGAATATTATATACAAGGAAACATATAACTTTATGATTCTTTAACATTCCCCCTTAAGTTGGAGCATAGATATTGATCTATTCCCAACTTGTTACAAAGGTAATCAACTCGAGTTCCATTCAATGCTTTAGTGAACAAATCAGCTAGTTGCTCTGCTGTCTTCACGTAGCCGGTGGAAATCAGGTTTTCCTAAATCTTCTCGCGAATAAAATGACAATCAACCTCAATATATTTAGTTCTTTCATGATACAATGGATTTGATGCAATATGAAGAACAGCTATCGCACCAGAGTTTTGTTGGTATATCATGCTTCAATCCAATTTCAGTTAAAAGATGATGTATCCACATAATCTCATATGTAGACTATGACATAGCTCTGTATTCGAATTCTGCACTGGATCGAGATACCTTGCTTCTTACTACGCCATGATACTAGGTTCCCTCCAACAAAGACACAGTAGCCTATAATAGATCTTCTGTTAATTTTGGATCCAGCCCAGTTAACATTTGCAAAACACTCCACACGAGTATGACTGTGATTGCTATACAATATGCCAAGTCTAGGAGCTCCTTTCAAGTAACATATAATCTGTTCCACTGCTTTCCAGTGTTTGACCATAGGTGCGGACATGAACTGACTAACAACACTTACCACAAAAGCAATATTCGTACAAGTCGCAATAAGGTAGTTTAACTTCCCAACCAACTTTCTATATCTCTCTGGATCGTCAAAAGGATCACCATCATCTTTCATTAGATGCACATTGGAAAACCACTAGAGTATTGCAGGGTGGGTTTGACCATCATCTTTCATTAGATGCACATTGGAAAACCATTGGAGTACTGCAGGGTGGGTTTGGCTACCAACTTTCTAGTATCTGCAAGCAGGTCAAGGATATACTTTCTTTGAGATAGAAAAATTCCCTTCTTGCATTCTTTGGTTTGACAAGTTTCGGTCTACTTTGCTTCACTTTTCTTTTGAACAGAGTAAATATGACTCATCCTTGTTTCTTCAGAAAACATCTACTGGTTGTGTTCTTCTTTTGGTATATGTAGATGATATTATTATCACAGGAATTGATTCTTCATTAATCTCTAGCCTCTAGCAGCAGCTTAAGGATTCTTTTCATATGAAGAATCTTGGCACTCTTACATATTTTTTGGGCTTGGAAGTTTATTATGATTCTTTAGGTGTGTTCTTAAACCAATCAAATCTACTCAGGATTTGATTGCTTTGGCTGGTCTTCAAGAATCTTCCTCTGTAGATACTCTATTGGAATTAAATGTTAAGTATCGTCGAGATGAAGGAGATCTTCCTGATCCAACTTTGTTTCGGCAATTAGTGTTGGGACAGCGGAACAACAATAAAACACACACAAAATAACTGCGAGAAAAATAGAGAAACAGAACACAAAGCGACACACAAGAATTTACATGGTTCGGTCTCGCGACCTAGTCCACAGCTACAACTGGGAGGAATTTTATTGCTCTCTCTTGTGGTGTATAAATTACAAGTACAAGCTATCTATTTATAGAAATAGATTCAGGTTATTAGGAATTCTAACGGTCATAAGTCGGAATTCTAACGGTCATAAGTCGGCCGACTTCCCGCCATAAGTCTAATTTAATTCATTGGCAAGTCTACTGACTTAACAGCCTCCACAAGCCCAACAATCTCCTACTCGAGGCATGATAATCTTCAACCGCCATCCACTGTGAGCACTTGCACGTCTAGTAATCTCTTCTCATCTTCCCGGTTGCAATGCCTTTTCATCAAGCATCCTCAAGGCCCGTTGAAGCTTCCCAAGCTCCAAATATCACCACGCGCTAAACCGCTCGACTCGTCCTTCCGTCCCTACCGACTCCCACTTGCACGAACGTCAACCCTGGGATACTCTCGAGAACAAACAACACTTTCCATAGCTAGTGTAATCATCTCGAGAGACTTTGACACTGAACACCGGTTCTCTTTAACCCACTGCTCGGTGACTCAGCCGGCTTTAACCGGGCCGACCGCCGGTTCTTACCGCCACGAAAATCCTCGATCGGTTTACTTCCGAATCCCTTCAAGCACATTCAACCCGAATCTCGACTCAGGCTCGGGTTTATCTCCCGCAAAACGAACCTTCTTCGCTACGAGACTCGTGAACCGGATTTTACTTCTCTCTTCGATCCGGGACGTCACTCCTCGTACTCCGTAACAGAGGTTCATATACAAATAACTCGTTTCTTTCGTGCTATGACCAAGTTCCCCTTTATCACCTTTCACCGCCCGTTTCCGAACTTAACATCGTGTCCCTCATCATCCAACTTCCCAACAGAAATCAACAGTTTCTCCTTCAAGCTTGGAATCACTCTGGACATCCTTTAAAGTCCACTGATCGACCGGTTTTCGTAATATGTCACCCATGCCCGTTACATCAAGAACTTTATTGTTCGGCTACTCTTACCTTTCCAAAATCCCCTTCTTTCGTCATTCTCGCAATGCTTCACTGGTTATGGGTAGCATGAAATGAAGCACCGTAATCCATGACCTGAAAGAACCCACACTCCGAGCCCTCCACGCTACATATCAAGAGATCATTATGAGCGTTGCCCACGTAATGTTAACTCGCTTATTATTCTAGCATTGATTCCCGAAATGCTTCCACCTCCCGGCACGTCTAACACGTTACACCTCGAGCGATCCCGGAAGCTCCGACTCGATCGCTTCCTTCGTTCAGCCCCACTACCTCTCATATTTCTCCCGCCTCTCGGGCCGACATTTAGCAATTCACTTGATGATTCCCCGTAATCCCTTCCGACATCCTCGCCTAGAATGAGATCACGAATCTTTTCTAAAGTGAATCCATCTGTCCTCGTGCCGAATCAAAATCACAGGAATCACTCCGAATTAACCTGGCTGCAATAACGATACAGTAGTAAGGCTTGAACTTCATCATCGAATCCACTGTGCCCACGACGTAAGTCCGCTTAAGATCGAATTCATTGTATTAATGTGCTCCTGTGAATCGAACCGCCTTCCTTCATTTTTGTGTTCACTAATTCTCTAATCGAAAGACCTCGTTTGTCGCATGGCTTCTACACGTTAGACGCCCATGACACCTTTCGCCGGTCTTCTCCTTCGTAATGTTAAACGCAACATTCTTGGTCAACGTAGAGCTCCGATAACCGCCATGGCTTTCCGATCCAAACCCGCCTCATTCTCGTGATCGACATCTTTTTCCGGCTTGTCACCCAATACCATGTCTAACTCCCTTCGAACTGAAGAAATCCTCAATTCTGCATTTTCCACCAACTCGAAATCTCGCACCATCAAACTTTTCAATTCGATATTTCCTATCTTCCCATTTCAAACGACGATTGAAAATCTTGCATAACCGATCTCAAGTCTGTACTTCAAAGGAAAAATTGACAAAGCCAATACGCACCAACAAAATTAACTCCTGACCACCACCAACAAGAGACCAATTGGAAAAACTTTTTCACGAAAAAAAAAAAAAAAATTCTCATTAAAAAAATTTTCCGTGAAGCAAGATTCCGCTTGTCTTTCCGCGACCGCCGCCCGATCCGTCGCTTCTGGTTGCCGCTCTCCGGTCACTGCCCTTTTTTTCTTTTTCCTGCTGGTCATTGCTATCGACGAAGGCGCACGGGCTGGGCGCAGACTGGTTGGGTCGCTTGACGACGAAGGCGGCGGGCTTGGGCCGCTTGACCGTCGCTCCGCTTGGCGATCGCTACTTTCTCTCGACAAGCCGTGACTAGTGCTAGCTGGCGCCAAGCCAGCTAGCTGGCGGCCGCTTCGCTGCCGCTTTCTCCTGGGACGGGCTAAGTTGTCGTTTTCGTCTGGCGATCGCTACTCTTCTCCTAGAGCAGATTCGTTTCTCGCCCTTTTTTTTTTTCCTTCTCCGAAAAAATTTTGGTGACTCTCGCTAATTTTCCGTGTTATAACTCCTCGCTCCGATACCAATTACCGGGACACGAACAACAATAAAACACACACACACAAATTAATCATGAGGAAAAATAGAGAAACAATAACACAAAGCGACACACAAGAATTTACGTGGCTTTGGCCTCGCGACCTAGTCCACAACGTGAATCGGGAGGAATTTTATTATTTCTCGTGGTGTATAGATTACAAGCACAAGCTATCTATTTATAGAAATAGATTCTGTTATTAGAATTCTAACTACTATAAGTCTAATTCTAACGGGCCTAAGTCAGCTGGGCCGACTTAATCAAAGCCTCCACAAGCCCAACAATTAGTTGGGAGCCTAAATTATCTTACTATTAATTTACCACATATCTCTTTTGAAGCTCAACAAGTCAATAATTTATGTGCTCCCCGTCATCTACATTTGGTGGTTGTTCGTCGTATCATTCGATATCTCTCAAGAACATCTACTCACATGGATTGTTCTTTCCAAAGGGCTCACCCATTCACTTAATGCATTTAGTGATTCTAATTGGGCTGGATGTCCCGATACTCATCGTCGCTCACGAATTGGTGTATGATTCCTGAGATTCCTTGATATCTTGAAGAGCAAGAAGCAAGACCGTGTTCCAAAATCTTCAACGGAGTCCGATTGTTGAGCAATGTCCGCTTGCTCCGAGATTATTTGGCTTCGTGGCTTACTTGCAGAGTTGATTTCTTCAATCTAGTCCTACTCCTCTCCATGCTGACAACACAAGGCCATATCTCGGGATTGCTACCATCCTATGATTATGAAAGGACCAAACATATTGAAGTGGACTGTCATTTTATTAGAGAAGCTGTAGGTAAAAGAGTTATTATTATTCCACATGTATCCAATGATCTTCAAATAGCTGATGTGTTTACAAAATCAACGACACGACATCGTCATCGGTTTCTAGTAGGCAAATTGATGTTTTTGATCCACCAAACATCAATTTGAGGGGGATGTTAGCATGATACACAAGATATTCCGGTGATATGATAAATTATGAATAGAGATATTTTATATTTATTGTAGAATATTGAAGTAATAACTATAGAATATTTGCAGATTTACATTAAGTGTAGAATAATTTGCTTCCTTTTATCTCTTATTTCTCTTGTGTATAAGTACCAATGTAATATGATGTACTGAAAACAAATTAAGACAATCATTCTTAGTTTCTCGTGTCTTCTCTCGTTTCGACAATGTCATCCTCTAATTGTATATTATCTCATTTGTATTTGTTGGCGGCATTTTGTCAAACCTTCATTTTTCGTTTGCTTTCGAAGGTTGGGCACCTCATTTTTCTTTTCAAATATCTTGAATAAACATACATCATGGTATTTGGATTAGATAGTTGTACCTAATTATGGGGATTAGATGATCTATAGTAGAAAAGATTTTGCAACTTATGCTTGCAGTAACTGGATACAGAAGATTGTTGATAATGTGGATTTGCTTTTCTTTTTCTTTTTTTTCAAATGAATTTTCTCTCTTATGATTTCCAGAACTACTTCAATTTCATCTATTCAAAATATGATGACACCCAAATTTATATATAAACATAATTAGATATATTCAAAATAGAATACTAAAGTGTAACAAATGAGAATGAGGAAGCAGAACCTATTGAACCGCATATTCTTCTCCCTCCAACTTTCATTTTCTATTTTGAGTTTTCATTCATTTGTATTAATTAGTATAGAATACACGTGGTGTTGTACGTGTTCAAGAACTAGTACTTACAAAAGGTGAGAACGGAAAGCAACACAAATATGTTTGTACAAAACTAAAAGATATAAGGTCTTACATAATATTGACATCTGGAGGAGGATCAAGAATCCCCGAAATATCTGAGAGTAAATTATGTTGAAGGTTCCTGCAACAAAGGAGATCAACTGGATCAGCCTAGAAATCTGATCTGTTAATATTTGAGGGGCCCTTTCTAGTCAGACATGGGATGGTTTAGTAAGAGGAAAGGATACATGCTATATTACCTCTAACAAAATAAAACACCAGACACATTATCCCTTGTTGTATTTTAACTGTATTAGAGATAGAAAACCTTGTTGCCAATAGACACATTATTCCTTGTCTGTACTTTATTTTCCAGGATACCTTCTGTCTATTCAAAATTACTTGTGGGACTGAATAGCAACTAAAACCAAAATTGGGCACATAAATTTTGCTTGATTCTCTACCTAAAGGTTTTATCTGTATCTTAAGGTTAATAACTTTAAATAGCCAATAGATTGTGGGGCAGTAGACAAATACAAACATTGAAATATATAAGGTACTGGCAGAAAAAGTAGAAATATTTTCTTACAATCTAAGTTTTGCATCTGGGGAAAATGTCTTATTCTCCCAAATGGTAGTTGGCACAAAACCACTTAACCTATTATTGTTGAGTGATCTACAAGACAAATAATTTAAGAAAAGGAAGTGTAAGTACAGTACTGCATTTATTAGAGTATCGAAGCGAAATTTGAAATAATCTGAGGATCAAGAAACAAAGATTGAGAAAATGAAGCTCCTTACAGCCTTTTTGCAGACTTGGAAGGGCAGAAAAGTTCAAAAGGGATAGAACCATTAAGCATGTTTCTTTATTGCATGCTGCAATCATCGCCACAGTAGTTAGTCCACTATCGAGAGTCTGATACCAAGACTGGAATTACTCTCAAACATCAAAAAGAAAAGAGTATATATTAAGATACTAATTTCCATTCGATCACCTACCCACAGATCTCGATAGAGAGTGGGGGAGGGGGAGGTGAGAAGAGGGACTGAGATTAAAAGTTGGCGTACTATAATTCCTATTCCTATCCCTTCATTCCCTCTGTTGGTCTATCTACATTCCAGGTTCATACGCCCGCGGACGGAGCAAAAAGTGGATCAAGCAGGAAAGATTTGAGCAGTTTACATTTTCTACTCAGAACTACATGGGTTGTGATGGTTACCCAGACAGCTTATTGGGACAAAGTATTTCCTGTGAGTTGGTTTCTGTTAAGGTCTCAGGACATAAGAAATGATTTTCAGGATGCATTGAACATTGAAAACACAACAACTTCCAAGAGTCAAGACAATTACGGGACATGAAAGTTCCAAATCGTCTGTATATGGTAATTGAAGGAATTAGATTCGGGCCACCCATGTGGGCCAACCCGATCTATAAATAATAAATAAATATATATATTTGTTATATATTAATTTATATTAAAATGATTCAAAGGCACAATGGTTAGGACTCCTCTTGAACCGATGTCTTGCGTTCTTTAAATAAGAGTGGGTGCCTCTATGTTTTTCAACGCATACGTAAAACAATGCATGCAGAAACTTCTTCTTCCTCTTTATTCACTTTGAAAAGTTCTAAGAAGATTCTTGGGAAGACTTCTTTCTCCGAAAAGAGTTGGAACAACTCGTAATAAGGTACGATTTTAGACTGTGACTTTATACGGTGTAGTTCGTCTTTGTATGTGATTACATTGTCTGACTAGTGAAACATAATTCAGTGATCCTGCAAACTATGTGTTTGATTCGATTCTTACAGAATTATTAAGCAGAATTTAGCAGATACCAACATTATCAAGAGGTCAGAACAACAAGAACATAAGCTTCAAAATGTGGTTTAACCGGACAGAGGAATTTCTCAATGAAGTATGCTTACAAGTAAAGAAGTTCTGGTATTGTGCTCAGGTCAGGAACTGTTCCTTGCAAGTTGCAGTTCTTAAGACTCCTGCAGGTTTGATGATATAATATACATAATATTTACTAAAGAATGATAATATAATCATAGAATGACCATAATAAGCTTGCAATATATATGATTTACTCAGTCAATCTTCAGATTGTTACTCCATGCTAGGTCAAAAGGCCACTGCTGAAGAATGAAAATACTGCTGTAGCCTTTCATTTCTTGTGAGGAGGGGGACGGAAACCCTTATTGGGAGTATATTAGATGATTATGGAGAAACTTTGTTAATCCTCTTTATTATTCTTGCCTGACAGATTCGCAACACAAGGGAGAATATACTTATTTCTGACTATTCACTGGGGGATTTGTTTTCTGATCAAAGTTTGGGATAATATGGTCTTTAAACTTGAGTGATGGCAAACATCCTTTAGAATTCTATATTCTTGCTTGGTGAAGATGGGCATGTATATAATCAGCCAGGAAAGGAACGAAACCAACAAACCTGAGAGATTAGTAACTTACAACTTCAAGAGTTTGGACATATTGCTGTAAGAAGCTGGAACCACAGAGCCTTCAAAGTTATTGTTGTCAAGTTGACTGCAAAAGTTGATATTTTGAGGGAGAAGGAGGTGTTGGGTTTTGTTTATTAATGCTGAAATGACATTGAATTTTTGAGAAACTAAACACATTGAAACAGCAAAAGCTTAGGAGTTCAAAGGCAGGTAATACAGAATCGTTAAGCTCGGCATCAGTGCAAGCTCTGGTGGAAGGTAACCCGATAAGTTGTTGTTGGGTTCAGATGGCTGAAATAATGCACATCCAAGTAAATCCAAACATGAAATTCACAAGTATTTATATATTGTAGGTTAAGTAATTCTTGGCAAGTGTTGAATCGAAGGTAAAGCAGACAGCTCTGGAGGAATTTGACCGCTTATTGAATTGTTATTCATATGACTGCATCCGGAACAAGAATGACTAATACAGAAAATGAACATATCCATACCACCACAACCAGTAGTGAATCCTTGGGTTCTAGTAAGAACTCACAAATGCGCAACTTTTGGCAACTTAGCAAATGATTTTGGTATTGGTCCTGATATATCATTTAAGTCCAACTGAAAGGTTATTAAGTTAGGAAGATAACCCAGTTTCATTGGTAAAGGACCTGATATTTGATTTCCACTCAAAAGCCTGCAAGAACAGAAGAATGGTAGCGGGAGGAGTTTTCATGACGGTACAACCCATCTATGCAGACTATATGCAAGTTATATATTAGATATCTTCAGCTAAACATCTGTAAAGCACAGTACTGATTGTAACCAGTGAGGCATATGCATATTTGGGCAGGGATCCAGAAATACAGATTGAAGTTTATATGAAGTGAAATTCCAATATATGTATTTGTAATTTCTCATGATAAAAGTAAGACTTCTAGCTGCGATTATGGCCATATGAGAGCTTCATTTTTCAATAAAGACAACTTAAATAGAATATCAGTCAATCCTTGTACACGCTAATGTTACCTATGACATTTAGAACTTCCATCTTATGAGTTCAAGTAGTTAGTATACTTAGTTCTGTAGATATTAAGTTCTGTAGATATTACACCAGAAACTCCTGATAGTAAATAAAACATAACTCCAACCATCGACATTTATTTTTCAAGATTACACAGCAGACAGGACCTGAAGCAGCTGGGAATCATCACTATTTGCCTTACATGGAACAAAAACTATGTACTATCACCTTATTCTGCCTTCTACAGATTGACAAGCAATTGATAGACATTGAAAAGTTCTATTTTTACTACCCAAAAATTAGAAGTGTCTCAAATTCTATTGTTTACAAATGCAGAGTAGTCCCTCCTTCAATTTACATGACACTCCTCCCATGTTGGGACTTCACATATTGTTTGACAACATTCCATTGTTTTCTCTACCAAACAACTCCCTCCGTTTCGCCAATTTATGTGTCTTGGCTTTCCTTTTAGTCTGTTCAAAAAGAATGTCACTTTCTATATTTGGTAACTCCTTAAATCAAATGCAGAGTAGTCCCTCCTTCAATTTATATGACACTCTCCCCATGTTGGGACTTCACATAGTGTTTGACAATGTCCATTGTTTTCTTCACTAAACAACTCCCTCTGTTTCAGTTTCAATTTATGTGTCTTGCTTTCCTTTTTAGTCTGTTCAAAAAAGAATGTTACTTTCTATATTTGGTAACTCCTTAAATCAAACATCCTAAGAGCATTTTGATACACTAATACACATCTAGTTTAAGATCACAAGATTCAAAATCATCTAAATTGAAATGGAGGGAATAACTATTGTATAACCTCTACCAAACTAACTAACCATTATTTTTAATATTTATTCACCATAAAACATATAATATACACTATCAAACTAACATTTCAAACTTTGGTCCACTCCAGACACTGCCATTTTATGTTTGCTGTATTTCTTTCATTTCCCAATCACTTATACGACATTCACTATGATAGAAAGTAACCGAAAATGAGTTTACAAGGCCATAGGTTTATCCAGATTATTGATTTTCAGGTCATCGCATCAAACAAAAGGGTTCTCTTAAAAATGATTAGAACAGAAATTGAGGAGTAATATGTTTCCTAATTATACTGTGAGACATACAGTAGCCTCAGAGCAGTAATGCTTCCTATCTCCTTAGGTATACTGCCGCTAATGCTGTTCCACATGATATTCCTTGAAATTTTTGAAAAATGAAAATTATCATCACCAAAAATTTCAGCTGAATAAAATACCAAATGGTTGTTATATAATTGTAGGGACTCACAAAACTTCCATATGTTTGCTGCCTGGCTCAGGAGCTAGGCACCAGATAGGACAAGTTCATCAAACGCCTGCAAGTCCAGACCAAAGAAAAAAAATTGTAAGCTACAACATAGATTATAAACTCAGTTACTCAATCCCTAAGAGAAAGGAAACCCAGTAAGATAGAAGGAAGGGTTACGTACAATTCTTGAACATGCTGATAACCTTCAGTTTTGTTTTGAAAAAAAGCAAAAAAATAAAACCAAGAAGTGCATGGGTCTTTCTCTTTAACCCAACTCCTCAAATAGCCCACCGGATCTTCCAGTCTCCCATGAATGGCCACTAGCGCCGTCACTGAACATTCCGGCAGGACCACACCAGTAATTAATTACTATTACTAACGAGACAGATCGTTTCATCAATCATTAGTACTATGCAAAAGAAGAGAAAATAGCAAAGCACATGCTTTGCTCGGCTAATGTATGTTCGTTTGGCTGATTTGCATACTTTTTCTTTTGTTTTTTAAATGAGTTGCAATTTTTTTTTAAAAGATCAGGAGGGTAAAATTGAAATATAATAATAAATAGAATAAATATTGATTAAAAAGAGCTCATTGAAAAAGATTATTCTTTTCCAGTAATGAGGCATTGTTTTAATGTATGGAAAATGTTAAAGTACACAATGTATTTTGAGGTTTTATAATATTGATGTAGTAATATTAAGAAGATCTGAAACTATAATTATATTACGTTAAATTTATTTAATTTGAAATACAAAAGAAAATACTTAATATTTTGTGAACAAAATAATGTGATTGTTAATTATTTAATAAAAAATAAAAAGAGTGTAAAACATAAAAGCACATAATAATCGATGTTTCTTCTTCTACAAGCTTATTTTATATAATTTCTTCTTTTAGATATCAGACCAAATTTATCACAGTATACGATATTAATAATGATTATCATAAATATTTTAATATTTTATTTATTTTATATATAATATGACGTTTCTTAACGAAATATTATTATAAAATATTTGAAACAAGACACAGGAGAGAGGTAGCTTTATAAAAAGTACTGCTATAATAAATGTCATTGTATAAGAGAATATAAGAAAGAAATATATTATATAATATGAAATATTGATTTTTGAGAAAATATAAAAGAAAAAATTAAAAAAACAAAAAAAACATGTAATTTAATTAAAATTAAAAATTAAAAAATTATAATTTTGAAACAACCATTAATTTCTAAACATTATATTTATTAAAAAAAAAGAAAATAGTAAAAAAAATCATAAATTTTTAAATTAATAATATTTTAATTTAATTTATATATATATATATAAATTAAAATAATTTAAAATTATAAATTTTAATTTCTTATTTGTTAAATTATGCTTTATGTGTTTATTTTTGTATTTTAATTTAATTAAATGTTTATTTATAAAATTATTAAAATATTTAATAAAAAATAATTTATTAATTCTAACTGAAAATAAATAACACGCAATATAAAATAACAAAACTAATTATTACTAAAATAAATAAAAAATTTGTTTTTTTAATTTTTTCTTTTTTGAATTAAAAAATTAACACAATACTCTGATAATAAATACTAACATAACTTAAACTAAATTTGAACCATTAACTTAAATTCCAACATATAGTATTGCCGCCGCAACTCCACCATTGCCAATTACTGCCGAGACATTTTCGCCCATCAGGGCCACTATTTAAATATTTAATTTATCTTTCTCATTTTGCTTGTCTAAATGTTTTACAAATTATTACTATTAACTAGCTGGAAATCACAAACAGACTAACAAAAACAGAGGAAATAAATTACCTTCATTTGGATGAGTGATCATTTCCTGTCCATAAGCATAGAAACATGTTGAAAGAGCCACAACCAGTAATATTACTGCCTTCTCTTTTACGTCTTCCCATCCCTAAAATCATTATACCCAAAAAGGTAATGTTAATTTTCAAGAGACGTAGCCAAAATCATGAAATTCATTGCTTTTTTTTAAGTAATTGTGAAAGTTTCATTTTTTAAATATTGAAAGCAAAATTTACACATTTTTTAGTTTATTTTAATAAGACTTGAACTATTTTAACCAAATCACACTATAAATTACCATATCTCAAAGAGAAAGAACCTTAGCTATTGATTCCAACTCCGATTTAGATCGTTTTAAAGAAAAAACATTCTTAACCCTCGGCTCATTTTTAATATATATATATATATATATATATATATATATATATATATATCTGAGACCTTTTAAAGAAAAACATCCTTAACTCCGACCCATTTTTTAATATATATAATAGCAATATTATAAGAAAAGAATAATAAGAAAATAAAATTATCAAACACAGCTAAAAGTTATTATAATTTCACAATATACACTCGCTAGAACATATTATGATTAAAAAATATTTTTGTACATCAAAATAAACAAGAATATCACCGAGAGTAACTCAATCACATATACATCTTTCATCCAATTCTATATCGAAAAATTAACTACGACTTACATCTAGATATCCAAATCGATGTGTCTGTATATATATAGGTTAATTTTACTAAAATTTCATGAAATTTTATAAATAATAATTCACATTTGCACAATCACAAACACAAACACTTTAATTTGTGAGCACATCTTTAGGAGAAAAATATGAGAGAATTAATATAATAGATACCTTTGTTAACTTCGAGATGGTTAGCAAGCTATTATGGTTAGCCTACACTAACTATCCTCTAATCAAAGTTGTTAGAGCTAGTTAGTATGGAGGTTAGTTACTTGCTAGTTAAATATAAATATCACTCATGTGGAATTAGACTCGGGCTTGAAGCCGATTCAATCTAAGATAAATGTAATACTCCAAGATATGTACTAATGAATATTTCGCTCTACTCCTTTTTCCTCTTAGCTTTCTACCGTAATTGTGATTGTGCTCTAATCAATATCAATCTGATAAAGTTATCATGTGATATCAAAGAAGGACCCATCTCACCCGATGTTGGTCCCTCAAAATTAAAATCGTTTCATGCACCAAATGTTTGTGTCACACTATCAAGTTTGGAATCGCAATGTGGCTCGCATCGTTTGGGCCAAAATCTCTTTTGCTCAATAACTTATAACGGGTTTGTATGTGAGGTTTTCTTAGTGGGTTCTATATCAATGAGGTCTGCTAGTCCCAGCGTGGCGGGGTGTTGAAGAATGAAAAGAGTCTCACATCGGGTGGGTTACCGAGATGGGCGAAGTCTTATATGGACTTAGACAATCCTCCTCATAAGCTAACTTTTTGGGATTAATTTAGTCCCAAGATCCATTTATTTAATCATAGAATTTGAGATCGAGAAATCAATTGTTGGGCGTATTACGAAGGAGAAACATCAAATTGGGGCATGTAACTTCAATTCCATCTAATCCAATGGGGCGATCGAGAATATGATACCTTCTATATTGCAAAGCGAGTCACATATCGCCTCAAGACGCTTATGCAAACTCAAACTTTCACACCGATCACACAATCATCCACTATGCCTTCAAATTTACCAATACTTCGTTAGCCTACTATAAAAAGCGATCATCAATCTCAGCCGAGAAATCAATTGTTGGGCGGGACACGGCTGAGAAACATCAAATTAGGCATGTAACTTCAATTCCATCTAACTAATGGTGATCGAGAATACGATACCTTCTATATTGCAAGGAGTTGCTAACACGCTCAACATCAACTTATGCAAACTTAAACTTTCACCATCACAAGCCATATCCACTATACTTCATCTTACCAATACTTCAAGTAGTTCTTACCATAAAAGGGTATCATCAATCTTAAGGTCGAGACATAGATTCCATTAGCTAATTATTATTTCACAAATATCATTTGCCGTCATTCAAATCCGTAGGGAACATTTTAGCATGACAAGACACAAACGGGCCGTTTCTTTTCCCTCCTCGCAACTCACTTCGTTCTCATGTTCCGTCCCCGTCCTCTTCCTTCTACTACTTTCGCATAATGTTGTTCCCCTAGAAAGTCTCGGCTAGAGGTAGACCTACTTTGTGGTTGCTGTGAATTTATCACTAGTTCCTAAAGTGGTATGCTTCGTATCTATGCATCAGGATGACCATGTCACTTATTCTTAGTTTACCCTCCTATCGCTAGTATTCAAGTTTAAATCGTATGTTCCGAAAGAGGCCTTCATCCGATCCTAGCGGGTTCAGGTATGCAATTGGAGATAGCCGGTTTAGAAGATGTAACAACACTTGGAGTATCAGAGATCTTCCCCCAAGCAAAAAGCCAATTGGCCGTGTATGGATCTACAAGATCAAATTCCAAGCCCCTATGAAGTGGAGAAATTTAAAGTCGACATGTTGGAAGGCTTCAAAATGTATCAAAGGGCTTGATTATAGGGAGACATTCGATCAATAGCCAAAATGGTTACCGTCTGATCTATTATAGCTCCCCTTGCCGCCTTCAGAAGTGGTTAGTGTTTCAAATGAATGTACATAATGTATTCCCAATGGGACTTGCAAAAGGAGGTATATACGCATATGCATAGTAGTTTTGCTAGACAAGGGAGTCTCATAAGGTCTCGCAAACCCACAAATCTTTATGGTCTAAAGAAAGCAATTAGACAATGGCATTTGAAGTTGACAAGAGACCAGACCATGGGATTTCAAAAAGTCAATATGGCTTATTTTTTGTTCATAAAAACAATGGGGAGTGCTATTGCAATAGTACTAGTGTATGTTGATGATCTTCTTATTACCGACAAGTGACTCACAATTGCTACATACCACTAGACAAGATCTTAAAAGGTGTTTAAAATGAAAGATAAATCTAGGAAAACTAAGGTTCTTCGGGTATCGAGTTTGCTAGATCTAGCAAGTGGTATCTTGATGTCTCAAAGGAAATATGCCCTAGAGCTTGTATTTACTGTCTAGGGAAGAGCAAGGCCTTTAAACACCTTTGAGCCGAACAAAAACTCACATCTGTCCACTATGACGAGTGTATACAACATGACAATAATTACAACAAAGGATCACCGCTTTCAAGGAACCCGAATCATATCGAGGCTAGTAAAGAGTCTAATATACCTTACTATGATCAAATCCGTACCTTGCATTTGCCGTCCAAGTTCTTAACCAATACATACACTATCCTAAGAAGTCTTATATAAGCCACATTAGAGTGGTTAGATACATAAAACATGCTCCCGAAGCCTGGGGACTTATGCCCGCTCGATGCACTAGCCGCCCTCCGCCTATTGTGATTCGATTTGGGAGCTTATTTGCAAACAAGAAAATCAATCACAAAAATGGTATATGGTGAAGTTTGAAAATACACCGATCTCATAGAAGTCAAAGAAACAAGAGATCGTTTTCAAGAAGCCTAACTCGAAGCCGAGTGTAGAAGCATGACTACTTCAGGTTACAAAATAACCAGATAGTTGGTCTATTTAAAGAACTTAGAGTCAATATAGACCCGCATGTAAGAATGATATCTTAGTAAAGCAAGAATTCGGGATTGCAACTAATCTTATACTTCTATGAAAGGACAAACAATATTAATACATATATTATCACTTTGTCGTGAGAAAATCTTTGGCCAAGGACCGCCAAGACCGAGCATGTGAATACTAAGGGATCAACTAGCAAATTTGCTCACCAAAGGCTTGGACAACAGTTCAACACCAACATTTACTCAGTATACTTGGCACGAACCTATTCCAACCATAGAGCCTAAGGAGGAGTGGTAATCTCAAGGTGTGGTAGCAAGCTACTATGGTTAGCCTACACTAACTACCATCTAATCAAAGTTGTTAGAGTTAGTGTGGAGGTCACTCATGTAATAATCAGACTAGTTAAGTTGATTCAATCTAAGAGAAATGTAATACTTTAGTATTCCTTCTAATGAATATTTCGTATACTCTCTTTCCTCCTAGCTTTCTCTCTAATGTAATGGTGATTGTGCTCGAATCAATAATAATTGATGAAGTTATCAACCTTCAATATCATCTTCAGATCACAGGAGTACAGATAGGCATAAATTCATTTCTCACAAAAACAAAAATAAGAAACTACTTTCTTGGACACAAAAATGTTTTTTGTTAATTTTTATAATAAAGACATGCACCATTTCCATGCTATGACGTCCGCATATGCGCTCAAAAGCACTGTGTTCTGGATTAAATAGAAATAAATATTAGAAGATCAAATCAACCTAATTTAAACTTTTATATGGGTCAATTGATTTTGTAATACTTTATAAAATAAAAAAATTATAGAAATTTTCAATTATTTACTCAAACATCTAAAGCAACGACGGTTAGAAGAACATATCACATATATATGGTCGGTACAAAAGAAAAATATTTAAAAATATTTTTAATTTTTTTAATTTTTTTAATTTTTTTAAGTTTATTTTAAAAAATGTTTTCTAATAGAATAAAGAAAATGATTTTAATACAAAATTAGGGAAAACATTTCGCGTTGTCTCCAACAGATGCGATTATATTATAAGTTATAAATTAAATCGAACCCATAATTCCTACGTGGAGAATAAATTTATGCATAAATTTATCAAAATTATAATAAATAATAAACATGAACTTATAACTTTAAAAATATAACGAGTTTAATCCTAAACTTTTATATAATGGGCTTAATCCTAAAAATCTTAAAAAGTTTGAACCCATAAATTTTAATTCAATCCGGGCCGATTCCACTTCACTCTCACACTCACAACCCCAACCACAACCACACTCACCCTACTCCCCACCCGTACACCCAACCACCACACCATAGTTTTGTCTTAAAATACAAATATTGTTATGATAATATTTTTTTTATTTGCATACCAAACATAAAATAAAAAAAAAATTAATTGTTAGATCATGAAAAACTTTTTTCTCTAAGAAACACATCATACAAAGGCAGAGCTAGGAATTTGATAAGAAAATATATTAAAAAACCTCAATTATGTAAAAGACATGTAAAATTAAATATAACATCTATAACATCAATATTGCCACATAAATTTTTTAACGAAAAATATGCACCGACCACCCTCACATAAGTGGCTCCGACCACACCCAAACCTCAATATTAATTATCAAATAACTTTTCCCGTTCCAATTCTTAAATAATCATATTACCTACACCGACTGTATGGTGCAGCCTACAGAGTGCATAGTCAGTTTTAAAATTGGCAAATATTTGTTTGCACCGTAGTATCACAACATCAGGAAGAAGCAAGTTTGTCCTCCTAAAATGTAATGAGCTAATAGATTTGAAAAAATTCACTTAGCGAAAAAAAAAAAAAAAAAAGAAAATTGACGATAATTCTTCAAAATAAAATAACTCAAATTCAACAATTCACGAATCGACCTCAAAAAATAACAAACCTCAAGTCCATAAATGTGAAAATTTATAAGCCACAAAAAAAGAGAGGAAGAAAGTAATACTAAAAAAATAACAGTGTAACCACATTTATTATTTCAATTTCAGTAATTCAATTAGGGAATATAAAAAGAAAAGAGTACTAACAATTGATAATATTATAATTTTGAGCATTTGTAATTGGAAAAAATACATATGACATATCTAAAAACACAAAATTTCACTTTAAAACTAAAGAAAGTATGTATGTATGAAAGAAGAAAAGAAAGAGCAGACTAATTAAGAAAGCTGAAATTTGGAAGAAAACGGAATAAATAGAAGGAATCAAATATTTGTTTTGATTAGACTTTCATGCTACAGACTATTCTACAATTCTTTATTGCCTTCACAAACAGGTTAACACTGCTCATGAAATGACACTTCATTATTTAAATATATATCAATTATTTATTGCCTCCACGTGAACTTTAGAATATACTTAATGTGGAAAATGTTACATTTTCAATAAAAATGGTTCGCCGCCAAAATAAACTTATGAGATCTTAATTTATTCAATTTTAATAATTGATCCATTTATTTCATTATCACAACCACTATCCTTCTTGTTTTAAAAGCTCGAGTTCTAATATAATTTATTTTTAAGACCGAATACATAGACAGCTTCTTCTAATTTTTCTTACTATTTTGGTATTTTATTTTAGTTTTATTTTAATTCTCAAATCCTAATTTTCATATATTGTTTTAAATATTAAAAACTATTTAGAGCGTGTTTAGTTACATTAAAAAATGTAAGAAATATTTAATTAAATAATGACATATATTTTATTTTTTTATCATCTGAATTATAAGGAGATTAATTCAAATACCACTTTCTAGTTTTTAATTCATCTCCAACACGAATAAAAATCTATCTTTAATACAAATTAAAAAAATTAACTTATTATTAATAACACTATTAAAAATATTAAATTCAATAAACTACATCGATGTAAATTTTTTTTAAAAAAAAATACCGACATATTTATTAGTTATTCTTTAAGAAAAAATATGCAAAAATTATAAAAAATTATTATTTGGAAAAATTAACAGCCATTCATTAATTTAAAATGCAAAACTACAATTGAAGAAAAGTACTTGGCCTACTTTTAAAGGAAAGGAAGCAATGATAATTGTAGTGTGGACTATTGACTTCTCAACTACATATTAAATAATTGTAAGATCAATGTGGTTGTCAAGAAAGGTATTCAAGCCACAATAATTATGACTATTCTTCTTCACACGTCCACTCTAGTCAATGCTATCATGGTTACGATTTGATCATGTGATTGTATATGTCATGCACTAATAAAAAGAATTGTAATTACTCTCTATTTTTATATATAGCATGCATGGTAGTAAATACTTTTCTTCAGCATATTCTTTTGTGGACTCCAAAATTCCAATTGGAGTTGTGGAATATATTACTTCTTATTTTCTTTTTCTATTTTTGATTTAATAGTTAATCATCAAATTGTGTGTCGCTTCTTCAATTTCCTTTTTATTTATATGGGGTGAACGGTGAAAATATAGCTATATTATGATTTTTAAATTTTAAATTTTAATTATTATATATATAAATTTTTTATTTAAATTATTGAATATTTATTTAAATATATCATAATTATTAATTTTTTTAACCTTTTAAAATATCATTATCGTTTAAATAAGAAAGTGAATAATTGATAATTGATGTATATTTAAATAGTTGATGATAGTTTAGATTTTGTTAAAAGCATTTAATGACTGAGACAGTTTATGGTATTTAAATTCAAAATCGTAATACTTTAAGTGTGTTTTTTACCTTTCTCTCTTTATTTATTTTCTTGTCGTTGTACATCCATTTTATATACCGAAGCTCCAAGTTAGCAAGCGTCAAATTATTCAATATTCGATGTGAATTCGAATATGTAAAATTTGAAAATCATCATTAATGTCTTCTGATAGTGTAAAATATCACTTGTTTTGGAAGTAACATGAAAAGGTAAAAACATCACTTATTTGAAATGAAGGGAGTAACTTGCTCACTCTATCTCAAATTATCTCGACGCTTTTTCTAAAAATAATTTGCCTCAAATTATTTGTTGTTTTAGACCTTCAAGGAAAAAATTAATTATTTTTTCTCATTTTAAACGTTTAAAAGAGAAAAAATCAACCAAATATTGTATAAATTTAAAAATTAATTAAATTAATATTTATTAGAGAGAGATTATAGCTAGATATAAATAAGATTAAAGAATCAAAACTCTTCTTAATTAATATTTTTTAAGAAACGTGTTAAGTAAAAAAAACCACAAATACTCCCTCTATTTTTATTTGAGATAATACATAGTTATTTGTCTCTCACTTTAGAGTTAATATTTCAAATTTGATATTAAATAAAAATCGATGAATTCATAGGTTTTGATTCTTTTTAAAATTAGTTTTTTTCGATAAAAGTAAATTGATCAACTTTATTAAAAATATAAATAATTATTTATTTTGATTTTTTAACTTGTCATTTAAATTTTATAGAGAAAATGTTTTATCGATTTTTAAAGAACTCAAAGTCATTATGTATCTACATCTTTCTAGTAATTAAGCACCTTTTGGGCATGATACCAAGTGTTCATAAAAAAATAGTGTCATTAAATTTATAGCAAGGTCAAGAGCACACGATGTAAATTAAATCATATAAATCGATGTTTAAATTGGGCTCAAACGAGTTGCTTGATAGGAAAATATACGTGACGTTTCTTGAGGTCTTATTTTTAGTGAGTAAAATTATATCAAATATGTAGTTAAAGCAAGTCGGGCGCCACGTGAAATTAAAATACCATTGATGAGAAATAAAATTGACCAACCGAACAAAGAGTGAAAAAATTCCGATAAAATTATATTTGAAATCAAAAGGTCACTCAACTATGATCTAGATTAAATAAAATAAATGAAAATTAATATTTAAAAATTGAATTTAAAAAAATTATTAGAATAGACAAGTGATGAAATTTATTTTGATTTGTGGATGGAGGAGCTCTGTGAGAAGAAATAGATTTCTTTAATTTTATTTATTTTTGTGGATTTTATATTTATATGACATAATACTTATTTTTCCATCAAATTTATTTTATGATAAATTTAATTAAGTGATTTCATGAGAAGATATCATAAGTTGAGTGATTTGGTTGATACAAAAGAAAGTTCAATGACTTTGCTATATGTTCTCATATTAACTCCTCAATTTGTACCTTATTTCGAAAAATAAAATTTAATTTTGCGGAGTTCTATTTGTTAGAACACGCGCACGGAAGCAAGCATTATGGATCAATCAACTTACATGAATAACTAGATAATAACAATAAATTAGGTTACGATACTAACTCCTCGCTTTTGCACAAATCGGCCCAACTTGTTTCTCCAAGAATGCAATCTTCTATACCTCCTCAAAATCTCCGAGAAAGTAAAGAATACTTGTGTGGGCAAGTACTCCTTTTCACAAAGGTGAATTTTTTATGGAGGAAAAGGATCATATTTATAGCCATATTTTTTAGGGTGTAAAACCCTAATCCTAAAGCATGTAGAATTCATTCTCTCCAAATGATTATACGATTTTTAGACTACCACCAAACCCAAAACGTGTACAACTTTTTCTCTAGAGTTCACCAAAATCTAGTAGGATTTCACCGTTTCTAGAAAAACTGATTTTTTCCTTTTCCAAATTCATTAATTAATCATGAACAAGGACTACAAATTTAATTAGTGAATCTTCTACTTATGATCTTACTCCGCAAAATGAATGAATTAACCTACCATAATAAATTACGTACTATCCCACTAAAAACTGTAATTGCACTCCTTGGTATACTTCAAAATTGTTCATTAAATCTTATTTAATTTTTTATGTTAAGATCACAGATATCAATCAAACCAAATTAAATTTCGATCATTTAATTTATTGATTAATTTAATCCTTTATACATACACGTAACTTATTTCCTCGTGATGGATATAAAATCCACTTGCGTGGTTTTCACATGAAAACTTATAAGCAACCATAAAAGGGTTTCATCAATCTCAAGGTCGAGACATAGATTCCATTAGCTAATTATTATTTCACAAATATCATTTGTCATCATTCAACCTGTAGGGAACATTTTAACTCACAAAAGAGTTTCACCCTTTTGATATATCAAGATAACAAACAAATTATATTGATCATAATAATTACATTTAATGATCTAGAGAAGATGTTTCATAAAATTCAAAAATCCATAATTAAATCACTCCTCTTTAGTCCGCTCAATACACACAAAGTGTATTAGCACAAAAAGTTGAAATGTGACCATTCTCATAATCAAGAGTAAATCATCTTTAATCTTGTTTTACATTATAAATGATAAATTTGTCCAATTTCCATCTTAGATTGTTAACATATATAAACTTTATACTTATAAGAATGTGATTTAATCTTTTCATGCATAAAGCAAAACTCTATACGCTAAATCATCTACTATACAAGTAAAAGATACACATGAAATAAATAGATTTATTTAAAATTAAGACTTTATTATTCCAAATAAATAAATTAAAAGTCTTACATAAAAATGAAATACAATACTATACTAAAACTGCATGGTTAATAGTATATCCTAACAATCTTCCACTTAGACTCATAACTATGCACCTACAACTTTTACGCTCATTCCTCGTACATGCTTATCAAAAGGCCTCTCGTGACAAGCTCTTTGTAAAATGGGTTCGCCAAATTGTTCTCTAATGCAATCTTCAAAAACCTTCACATCACTCTAAGTTATGTCTCAAATTAAGTGATATTTTCTCTCAATATGTTTCGCTTCTTTTATGACTTCGTGGTTCCTTTTGAGTTTGCAACCGCACACTATTATACAAAGTGTAATTGGTGCTTGAATCGAAGGAATTACTCCAAGCTCTTTTAGAAAGTTCCTGAGCCAAACAATTTCTTTTTTAGTTACTCCTGGGCCTAATGGTGGAATCAACAACACATGATGCTTGATACTCCTCTCGAATTTACGTCACCTCCTAAAGTAAACACATATCTTGAGATAGATTTTCCATAATCTCTATTTGACCGGAAATACAAATCAAGATACACAAAGTGGGCATTAGATTCCGTAATACTCCCAAATAATTTGAGCGATAGATTCATACTTTTGAGGTAGGAATAACGTACCTCAAATATGCTAAGAAGGAAGTTTTATGAGGTATTTGAGTCACTCTATGATCGCATTTAATATCGACATCGATCAGTTGTGTAGAACGAAATTCGTTAAAGTTATCGCGAATTTCCTTCTTGAAATTCTCTAAAATTTAGGTCATATATCTTGAGGCTTTTCTCCCAATCAATAAGGAGTTAGAGGGTCTACGGCCTACCAAATTAAATTTCTATGAGTCTAGTGTTACACCCCGTAAGATTCCTGGCACCTGATGGCCTATTCGCGCGTCGCTAATCATATTTGAAAGCCATACGTGCTAGAAAAAGACCCGGAAAAGATCGTACGAAAACCCGCCGAACCATCACGGAAGGAGCCTAGGCAGCCTTCCATGGCGCCGTGTCACGAGGCTGGCCACCGCTTGGCTTCGTGACACGTTGGCCCGTCCAGGCCCAAAATATATAAAACCCCACTTCGGTTTTTGATGATATATCATTTATTAAAATTTTAAAAATTGAAATTGTAACCTGAAAAGCAAAGAGAGACGAAGAGGGGATAATATATTATCGCTCGATTGCGCTGCCAAACGTAGTCCAAACCTAAATTAACCTCTGGTACCAAGGTATTTAGCAACAGTGGAGCATTCTGGCTTCGATTTTGTTTCGCAAATACTACCACTCTAATTGTCGAGCTACCTGACTAAGGTAAGTAGAATCGTTCCAAACTAGTTTCTATGTGCTCCTACCAGAAGTGAATACTTCTCCCTTCCTCGGACTTCAAAAATAGCAGTTTTCGACTGCTTCTTCAATAAGCCTAAGTTTAGGCTATAAATCTATCTAAGTGACGCTATCCTTCGAATGGTGTTGTATTTAATAACAATTGACGTGTATATGAATACAGCTGGGAGAAATAAACTGAGTATCGATCGAGCTCGTCCGACAACGGATAACTCGAGGTTAAGGTATGTAAAGCCCGTTTCTTCGATAAGTTAGCAGCTTTAGCTATGTAAATCATAGTAAACTCCGTATTTGAAACTCTCTGAGCTGAATGCCGAGGCATTGAGTAAGTTTAGTAAATCCGGGGTTTGCGTTGTCATATCGTACTCAATCCGAAAGTTAAAGCATGCGCCAAAGCGGCGAGTTAGCATTCCGTGATTCAAAAGATAGCCTATTGTATGATTTCAAGAAGTATGTAAGAGAATAAAAAGATACAAATTTTTCACAAAGAGTCAGTAAAGTAAAATCGTATAGACAGCAAAAGACATGGCTACGGGTACCAGCCATCCGTACGCTTTATGGCACGACTAGCCATTCGTAATGATATTCACTACGCATTAGCCATTCAGACATAGTAACCTCGGCGCGCATTAGCCAAAAATTAAAGAAAGATTGGGACCGCATAATCGCATAGTACAGTAAAGAGATCGAATAAGAAATTAGATTTCGATAGTCTTTTCGCTATACATGCTTTCTTGCTATTTATATGTGCTATTTGTCATTGAGACTTGACGCGGGCGCGAGGGCCCTTATCGACGTCCTCGCCGCCCCGGGTTGGTAATCGTGTCGCCCACCGGAGCGGTGTGGGTTTACGCTACCCAAGGGGTGGCATGTCATTCCTCACTGACGAAGATGGGACGAAGCTTTTTCCATATCGGGCCTGGATCAAGACTACAAGACTCACACCCCGTTGAGTTTCAGGTTCAGTGGTACCGTCCACATGCATATTTCCCTCGTTGAGCTGCGGTCCGTGAAACGTGTACACTGCTACGTATAGCCTTGTTGAGTTTCAGGTCTCAGGAAATGCACTTACCCCATGTATATTGCACAGAGTCCTCCTGACTACACTGCTACTATATCGAGGCTAGTGGCCCAAGCCTGAGACCCAGTGGGGCTTCAGAGGTGCTCCTAGTGAGCGCATGAGTGGAGTGACTTATTTTTTGGCCGGTTTTGACCCGGTAGGGGTATATAGATTGCTCGTTTGCTCAAGGCCATCCGCTACGGGGCCGGGTATTGGCTCTCGTTTACTTGTATATTTATTTATGTGCTACATACTAGCTAATGTAATGTACAGCCGTCGCATCTGTGTACGCCGGCTTTATCGCACGTAAAGCATGATCTCGCCTTATATGCCTTCTTCGTATTCAGTTTATCTCCCGCCATACGTATTTGCTAGTTATGCTATCTATATTCGCTTTATTTAGTTGTATTATTTCAAGCATTGGCATACCAAGCACTCACGGTGATCGACGCCCAGCTGGCGCGTCGCATTACTCGCTCGCAGGTACTCATGCACGAGGAGGCGATCCTCGTGATTCCAGCGCCCATCGGGTCATCGCTCCTCGGCCATCCGGAGTCCGATTTCCTAGAGGTGTAGCTCTTTTTCTTTTGATGTACAAGACGAGTAGGTCGTGGGCCCCGTCCCGATCATTTCATTGCTACTCATGAGGCTTACAAAGATTGTGGCTATTATCTTCCCGTGGGTCGCGCCGAGCCTGGCTGTACGAGGCCGTGCGCTTGTTATACTGTTTACTGCTTTATGTCAAGCCATGTGGGGCCATAAGCTTGACAAGAGTGGTGACCCCGCTCTACGTAGCGCATTCCCTATGTTACGTTTCGATGACTAGACAAAGATTATGGGCCTTGCCTACCCGGATGTTCCGATATTAGAATGTTTCTGGGTTAGGGCCGTTGATGCATCTGCATATATAGGCCCGCGTGGGCCGAGGCTATGTTTACAACCGTTATATAACCCTTTTGTTTCCAGAACCCGAGATAGAGCTAGCCAGGTACTGTGATGTATCTAGCTCGCCCGCTAGTACCAGTTCTTCTAGTGGTACCAAAGCTGTGCTCATACCCCTGCTATGGGCGTGACATCTAGATTCCAAGACATTAAACCCGTTTCACCTGGGAAATTTCAAGTGAGAGATATTCACGTTTTTGCGAGACTCCATGCCAGCACGTCATAAACGAGTTAATGCGTGAGGACTTTTTTAAGTCCCTTGGTTGGTGTCTTAGGTCATTATCCAAATTTTCGTAAGGCATTGTCCTAAACTCTCTCAAACATGTTGTTGATGGTTTTGTAGCCTAGAAAGCCATGGTTTAACATGGTTCTTGTACGAAGTCTGAGCTTGTGAAGCTTGCGCTGGGTGCCATTCTTGGGTGTTGTGGTGGTTGTTTTGGGTGTGCAAATAACTGGGTAAGAATTCTTTCCCATTGATTACTATCTTTTCTACCTCTAGTTAACTCAGAGTATCGTTGTGAGCTTCAGTTGAAGTTTCTATAATTATATCCCTAGAAATCTCGTGGACCAAGCCGTGTTGCGTTGTCTCTAATCGAGTTCTCATAAACTCGCATTTTTGGTATTTGTTCGTGGTGAGTAGTTGGTAAACTTTATTTATTTGTCGATTCTTAGTATGTTTAGTTTGATTAACAATTTTTGATGTTAGTAGGTTATTATCTTAGATTTTATACCGCCAATTTCATCGAAAGTTAGCCGAATAAATATCTGTGTTGTTTCATAGCTGAGTTTGTTGGATGCGTTCTTCGCAGAATTCCTGGGACTGCCTTTAGGCAGTAGATTCATGGTGTTTAAGGCTCGAGTTCGGCTAGGATTGAAGTTAAGTTATGTTAGACTCTCCTCTCCCTTTGCCGGCATAAATTTTGTAACCGTTGTCGTCGATGTTGACATGTGTGTTGGCTATTTCCTTTCTTGTGAAGTTTTATGTTATGTTATTATTGAATCTTTATGATACAGTTTATATGATGTTATATGTGTATGTTATATGATGGTTTGCACTTTGCGCTTGAGTGCGTAAAATCAAGGGCCATGGCAAACTAGTCTCATGTCGAGAGGCCCGTGTGGAGCAGTGTGGTTCTTATAGCAAGTTATGGACTGTTCGTGTGAACAATATTAGGTGATAATATTGACAAGTGAATGAAATTCTTGTGAGTGTTCAAGGTCGATGGTTGTGACGATCTCGTTATTATATTGGAGTCGCGCGCACGGCCATGTCGATGGCACGTTGGCGCCAAGGACACTCGTTAGCTTAGAATTTTTATTGTTTTTAGTGGTGATTAGAGTGGTTTGTGGATACTTGTAAATCTGGGAATAGACTGCTAGGATGGTGATCCTTAGCTTGGTTGCTGGCTCATCTAAGTGGACTCGCTAGACGTGCAAGAATGGTACTATATTGCGTCAAAGGTCATGGGTTCGAGAGACTCGTTTTGGATGTTTGAACATATATCGTTGTTTTTGTCGACAGAATGTCAGGGTTGTACGGTTGTGTGTGTGTGTTGAGGCCCCGATTAGTGCATACGCACGCCGGGTAGGTCCCATTGAGGGATTAAGTCCAAGGGGTAGAATAATTGCTTATGGTTGAGTGTGGGAGTTTGCTCTCCCATAGGGCCGTTCAGACATGCAAGAACTATGGGAGGTACATGCATCCAAAGCGCCGTATATGTTAGTTCCTGAGCCTTCCCCGGGATTGCGATCGCTCCCGAATGGATGGAGCTCTACACTTTGGTACCGAGAGAGGGTCCGATGTTGCTTGTTTAATGATGTTGAATGACCGGGGTTTACTTTTGATTTGATTGGTATTATATTGTGATTGTTGCTTGTGCCATCTGCTACTCCATAAAGCAATGGATTTGTGATATTGGGCCGGTGTTAGCTAAGGCCGCTGAGAGGTTCAACAGGTGATAACAGTGGAGCCATAATATGAAAAGCATAATGCTATGGTTTACTTATTGGAATTTCGTCATGGGATGTGTAGGTTTGGTTTGTGTGTTTGCTTCGTACTTGTCAAGCTTATGGGGACCAGGTTCTATGTGTTTACCTAAGTTAAGTTTCTCCTCCTGCAATATCCTATATCCGTTGATCTCTAATATGAGTCTTTTAGTTGTTTCTCGCCTTTCATACTTGGTATATTATTTGCATCGATACCCTACGGCACTACATTCATTCCTTCAGGTGTGATGGTGGGCCGGTAGATCGAGCCCCGAGTGCCGAGTGGAGTTCTAACTCGAGTTGGTGCGCTCCAAGTGTTTCTGTGAGTCGCCGTATGTTTGAGTTAAGGGTGCAAGGGGCCCCGTCCCGATCATTCGATTACTATTGTATTCATGTAGGCTCGTGATGTTCCCGTGGTATTAGTATGTCATTAAGGCTGTGTGGCCCGATTGTATAGTTGTTTCCGTTCTGTGGCCTGACACCTTACGTATCTATTAGTCGGGGTTCTGTGAGCTAGCTTCCATTTTAGTCCTGCTGCTTACTCGACGATTGTGTTGTGATGTCAAAACCTCACCGGCTTCTAGTCACAGTTAGATTTGTGGAAGGGTGTGCTCAATCAGCGCGCACAATGGCGCCAATCATGCCCCCTCCTTCCGAGTTTGGGGTGTGATAAGATTACCCGAGTGAAAAAGCAAATTTATAATTCCTAGTTCTTTCGTATACTTGATTATATACTTAACCACAATTCAATGTTCATTTTCGTGATCAAACTCGAAATCTACTAACCATGACAACAACAAAGTGTATACCGTGTCTAGTGCATAACAAATATATTACATGAGACTCCGCCTGGCGCAAGCATAAGGAACCGTCTTCATCCTCCTCTATCTAGTCGGGCCATTTTGGGAGACTGGTCCTTTGATAGAGAAATTTCATTCCTAAAAGCAAGAAATCTGAATTACACTGCTTAGCTTTAGGTAAGAATAGTATTAATACAAAGTGCTTCGAGACAAACCTAATATCTCGCTTACAATTCACATGAGCTTCGATCCTAAGAATATAAGCGTCTACCCAAGTCTTTATGTCACGACCCCCAATGAACGTAATGGGCACCCACGCTAATTTCCAAGTAGTTTATCCAATATTTTCCAACTAGTTACCCCAAAATTATCGATATCTTAAGAAATAAAATACATTATGAAAATTAATTATCGAAACATCATTTTAAATAAAGAAACCAACAATAATCTACCGTAATCACACTCCTAGAACCTCGATTGTCAGCACATGAGGACATCTACTTAACATTGTCTAGGAGTTTTTAGAAAATAAAGAATAAGAAAACAATCAATGTCCGAACAAGAGACATCTTCAAGGGAGGAGTAGAACAAAACATCTTGCGCCGCTCACCTTCTATTAATCCATTGTTCTCTAGAGGTGAGATCGAGATGAGCTGGGATCGAGGCTCAAAAAGAAGTGCAAGAGTAGCGTTAGTACAAACACAAGATCGGGTAGGTATCATCAACTCACCTTAAATAATAACATACATACATATAAAACAACAATTTGCAATTAGTCGTAACATCATTTATATAGACAATACTCATCTAGAAATTAAATCTGATCAGCGCTTTAGCCTACTCGCTTCATCGGATCGAGACTCACCGCAAGGTCACTTGACCGCCATGCCTCACCGTAGTGGAATAAGTTCCACTGCAGCGATCGCTCAACGCAGCTCGACTTAGTTGCTCACCCACTATTCCAATAACTCTTTTTAATATACTAGTCATTATGATCATCCACGCTATTCACATTCATCAATAGACAATCGACATAACATAGCCACATGTATCATAGAATGAATAATATATGAAGGGATTTCACAACTAGCCACGATTCAAATGGCCGTGATTGGCACCCACACTCGACTCCCTGTGGGCAAACCAATGATTCCCAAAAAGTTACCCAAAATTGATCATTCATAAGGAAAACTTCTACTAAAATAAAACAAAACTAATTAATTAACAAGAAAGCAAAAGATTGAAACAGACTTCAATATTAAAACCCAAGACCTAAGTGTTATTACACTCCGTACGTCTTCTTACAACTTTAAGAATTGCTAAGTCTAAAACAAAGAAAAGAAATCAAAATGTCCGGAAAAGAAAGACATCTCGACGCGAGATGGTGTTTCCTCCGATCAACTTACCTCTCAAACTCCACTGCTGCTTTATAGGCAAGGACGTGAGGAACCGCTGTTTCAAACTCTACACCTCGTAAAAAAGTTATGTGGATGTGGCCGTACACAACACGTACTAGTAAGCATCATCGACCGACTCCTAAATAATAATAAGTATACACAAAGAATAACAATACAGCACGGCCTGCAGATAAAAACATACTGTAATGCTGTACACACTAGCTTTACTCGTAAAATGAACATCACACCGGATTACCTGCTCGCTGCGGCCTGGCTCCCGCCGCAGGGAAGGGTTCCGCTGCTGGTACTACCTAGCACAAATTTGACTATGCCGCACTTTTTCAGCCCGAGCTCATTAGTTTCATCGTTCACTTATTCCGCCAAATCTCAAATAACACACTTAGGGACAAAAATTAACACCACCAAGTATCACTATGAGTTCAATCTGGAATCACAACAAAATTCTCTCATCAAGTTCTCGATATTGCATTATCACTTTAGAACTAGATTAAGGTTCTTCATTATCAAATATTTACATGTCACAACCATAATTAACATGAATTTCTTAGCACATTATTCATACACTTAGTTTGCATATAATGCAAATACAAACATAATGTAACATACATAACATGAGAAAACCAAAGGCATATGTCAGGAACACGCCTCCACCATCTCACCAAACACTTAGCCACATAATCAGTTGTACACACATGCCAGAGAATCTTATTTCTATCCTTCCTATTATGACCATGTGGGACTCTCGAAATTCATGTATCAGAGTGCGTGGTGCTCAAGCCCCACTCATATGCTCGTCCGAATGCTCCTCAAACATGAGCCACTCAATAACCACATTCGCCGCCCGTATACTCCCTCAAAGCTCGAGCCTCTCATTTTAGAAACAATACCTATCAGAGCCATTTGCATCTCGTTAACAACAATGCATTTCATAAATGTAAACATGATATACATATCAAATCATCTAGCTCACTCTCCACTCCCACACTTTCTCAAGTACAGAACACAATGCAAAGGATAAATACATAAAACAAAGTTCACTACACACTTTCACAGGATCTCAACAAATGATTATATTCATCTCATATCAACATGATATTTCCCATTTATTCGCATGAAACACGCTTAGTAATAAAGAATGTCTCAAGACCAATCAAATACGATCATTACATAAAGATACAAGGCATTACATGTATCTAACCCCTAACCATAACTCTACCGACGGACACCCAAGAAATAATTACTCCACTGTGAGCCTTCCCTTCACGCCTTCTAATGCCTATAATTTATAATAAAACAAAGAGTAATTCATTTACTCACTCTTTCGACTCCATGGTTTAAGGTCAAATCCTCCCTTCAGACACTTTCAAAAGGAACCCTAATTCTACTAAGTTTTAGTCTCACTCTCGCACAATCCTCGTTTCCGCACAATCCAAGGGGAGTAATCAATACTCCTAATACCAAGCCCTTAACCAAACTATAATCTTCACATAATTCAGCCTGGGCCTAAATATCTAGTATTCTCCTCCAAATTCCACCATTAAAGGTCTACAAGGAGTCTAGGATTAACATTACCTATCAGAGACAAACAATCGAAAATCTTACCTTGGGTGAAAAGTTCACTATTCTCGGGGGAAGGTTTTCTCATTCTCTGCATCTTTGATCATATTTTTGAGCATAATGCGGTAAAACCCCTGTACTTCCACTAAAATCCACTTCGATTTCTATTATTCGCCGTGAATCTTGCCATATTTTCGCCGGCAAGCACCTACTACGCGCCAAGGTGTCGTTACAAGGGTTCCAAATGGTTACCAAACCCGCCATGGTGGGACTCCAACCGTTACAAATCTGCCTCGCAAGCAACAGTAAATTTCACCACCGCACGTCCCCTAAACCCGTAGCTACCCGAAATCCACTAGTTTCACACTTAGATAATTCACAAAGATATTCTATTCCCTTCCTAGCCTATTTTCAAGTGTTCTAGGCTCCCATCCATCTCATAACCATATCCAAGTCATATATCAGATACCAATTAAACACCGTTTGTTCCCTGAATGATCATATACAAGAAAGGAAAAGATGCATTTGTAGTGATTCCATGAACAAATCAGGGATATTGACACGCACGCCTCTGCCTCCCAAGTGGCTTCATCCACCTGGACAATTCTTTCAATCGATCTTCATCTGGCTTCTGGATCTCGTTGACCTCAAATTTTTGAAACTCTTTAGCCTATCACTACGTGCTTCTCCTCAAAAGGACATATTCTCATCCAAGCAAGAACACAAAAGTCCTACTTGACGACATACGATTCATCCCCATGGTACTTTTTCAAAGATAGGCACATGAAATGCTCCATGCACTCCACACAATCCCGTAGCAATGCCAACTCATAAGCCACTTCCCCCATACGTCGGAGTATTTCAAATGACCCAATATACCTTGGGTGAAGCTTGCCCCACTTTCCAAACCTTTTCACCCCCTTCATGGGGGACACCTTGAGCAACACTTCGCTCCCCTTTCATGAACCCCATGTCCCTACTTTCTTGTCTCTGCGCATCAGCTTTTCCTACTCGAGCAAATACTACTGTGGTCCCGAATCATTCGAACCTTTTCCAAGGAATCCTTAAAAACCGCCCCAAGGCCTCACCAAACGCATCAAACCACCCACTGAGACCTACTTTCTCCCGATAAAGCTTCAAATGTGAGCTACGCCAATGCTCGAGTGGTAGCTACTGTTATAGGAGAACTCCAAGGGAAAGAATTTGTCCCAATGGCCCCTGTAGACTATCATACACCCGTGAGCATGTCCTCCAATACCGGATAGTTTGTTCGACTATTCGTCTATCTAAGGATGAAAGGCATGCTCAAGTCCAATCTCGTACCCAACTCAAATTTCGTAAGGTCCTCCAGAATAGAAAGTGAACCTGGGTGCCCTTGTTTTACATAATTGATGTGCACCCCATGTAGCCGAATGACTTTCACATGCGCTTCGCTGGGCTTTCTCACTGTAAGTCACTTGGACCGATAAGAATGAACATTTGATCAATCCGTCCACAATAACCCAAATTGAATCAAATTTCCCGTAGTCTTGGGAAGTTCCCTTGCTTTCAGAATCTAGTTTATGTAAAAGATAATGGTAAATTAAACAAGTTTTATAACCGGCGCAGCAACGTATGCGTAATTAATTATTGTATTACTATTAATCTTCTCCTTGTGATCATGGAAACAAATTAATTATTGCTAAAGAATATCATTAAAGGAAGATGGAAAACACCATGGAAGATATCAATGAGATAAAGGAGATACAAAAGATGAAGGAGGGAAGATGGGTAAAACTCGAGCATGTATTTAGGAAGGGAATAAGGTGACAGATTTTTTAAGTATAATTTATGATTTTGAAGAAATTATTAGTTATGATACATTAGAAGAACTACCACCAACATGCAAAATGTATTCTATATATGTAATAAACAACAAATTCTCAATTTTAGATTAAAGAAACATCGGGAACCAAATTAGATAAGAATAACTAGCAGAAGAGCATAATAGAAAATATATCACATAAAAACAAAGCTTGAAATGACACATGCACAACTAAAGTTCATCAACAAAGTCAAACACAAATTCCCATCAGATGAGGCAAGAATTTTCCTTAGCAATCTAATTCATATATGTAACTTGTCTTCAGTGAGCCTCACATCAAAGGGTATCCTTCTTTCGAGGATTAACTGCTTAAGAAGGCAAATATATAAGGAAATATAGAAGACTGAATCTCATGTACATTGAAGGCTAATATGTGGACTTGCAATTTCGCCTTCAATAAAATTTCGCTTTGAAGAAGGTCTTTGTCGTTCAATTATCACGACATCCGAGAGTTTTGGATGTCTGCGGAAATCATACCAAAAGCCGAAGTATTTTTGAAAAGATAAAGACTACAAGTGCTAATTGAAACCCTTACAGCTTCTAGATTCGTTTGCTCTCGTGCCCGAACATGCGATACCGAAAGTGCATTTTTCCTACGGTCGATTTGTGCGAGTGTCTACAAAGAAGACGAGCATCTTAGCCACGTGGGAGGACAAGGATCACCATGCGAGTGGAGCTAATTGTCATGTTATCCGAAAAGAGATCCGACGCATCATTTCATGCCTTTGGTTTTAGAACGAGTATAATGCTTTAGATTTTGAGACTTGTTGGAAAATTACACACAATATGACACTTACTTCTAAATTGGTATAAAATAGTTCATTTTTAATTAATTGATATATAATAACCTTTTATAATTATTAGATAAAAAATTATGGTATTTAATGTCCCGAAAAGTTGAGAAAAAAGTGGAGCAAGCTTTTTTATATAAAAAATTGAAAAGATTTTTTACTTTTTATTGAAATTGACAATTCTTTTATCTTTTTTAATATAGCACTAGCAAATCTTTTGGTGATAATATATAATAATATGAAGAAATGGAGTAAAAGTAGGAATATTTTTAGGTGTCTTTATTCCACAATTATTTTTCCATTATTATCTCTCCTTCTTCTCTCTTCTTAGAAATATTCTTTCTTTTTCTTCCCTAAAATATCTCAATTAGAACTCTATTAGAACCTTGAGATTTCATTTTAGATAAATACGAAAGTAATTTTTATGTACTAAAAATATATACACAACACATATTATGTAAATATATATCTAACACCAAAAATAATGTATCTTTAGAATCAAATTATAACAATATACATCATCTAAATACATATATTAATTATATGTACATTTTTCTCATGTATACGTACATAAATTTGCATGTATACATACTGGGTTAAAATTTCTTATGTATAAAATTTAAATTAGGGATCGGGAATCTTAAATCGTAAATTATCGCCTAAGAAAAGTTCGTAATATGTAGTAATTTTTATGTATACTAAAAATATATGATCGTATTGTCGATCCGATGTATACATACGCTAACTTATGAGCGCATACATTACTAGAATAGATAAGTGTGACTTTTTATTATACAAATATATATACGTAACGCACGTTATGTATAATATTCTCTAACACAAACAATGTATATTTAGAATCAAATTATAACAATATAAATTATCTAAATACACATATTAATTATATATGTATTTTTCTTCATGTATACATATGTATTTATTCATGATGCAAGATTTTTTATAATTGCAGTTAAAGTTAAAAATATAGAGAAATTACTTTTGTGGCATTATATGCAACTCTTTCTTTTTGCAAGGAGTTAAAAAGATTACGATTAAAATTCTTATGTATACAATTTAAATAAAGAGTTAGAAATTTTAAATTCTAAATTATTGCCTAAGAAAAAGTTGTAATATTGCTTTTTACTATTGAAGTGCCTTTTTTACTGTCTTTTGGCTATAACTTGCCAATAGTTATATGTTAGAGTTTTGTTAATATTTATTGGATTATAAAAATGTCAATTATATTTAAGTCCCGGACATATATGTCAATTCCTCACTTGTTTTTGCTGCTTTTGTTTCTTATTGTGGATTGGGCCGGATCCGACCTGATCATTTCTTTTTTCTTGATCGGTTTGGGCCTTAATGAACTCTTTATTTTTATATAGGGGCCCGTGTGGCCCAACCCCTTTTAATTATTTTTTAAAACAAGAAGATTTGGAAATTTTTTTAATAAAAAAAGTAGAAAATATAAATACTTGATAATTTAAATATAAATTTGAAAAGAAAAAAAAGAAGTGATACAGACGTGTCTTTTAAATAGTTACAACTCACATTTGTCACGCTTTGGCCACGCAACATTCGAGAATGGACATTTTGTTCCTATATGTATGTAACTAATTGCAGCAGTTAGTACACATTGTCGTCTTTATCCGATTTGATAGTCACTTTCATCCATCATTTTTTTCCTATCAAAATGAAGTTTATCAAAAATAAATGTTTGAGCTTCTACAATGACACAAAGCCATAACCACCTAGTCTTTACAATAAATGAACGACAACTTGCTTCCACCGCTAACAAAAGATTGAAGATTCGGACAATGTATTACAACTAACTTTGTGTTATTAATGTCTGCATTACTAATCTTTGTATTACAATCTAGGTATAACGTATTTCTAAACCAAATGACCCCTAAGCGAACAGACTTTTCAAATATGTACTACGTATAAGGTGGCTTTATATTACTATTTTACTTTTATAGCTTGCAAACAAGACTCGAACAACTAAAAATATATATATGCTTTTTCCAAAATGTGACTATCACTAAGTAACATAGTTACAGACGCTGCAATCCACAGGTATCACATACTCCGCCAAGAGCTTGTTACATCTTCTTTTTACCAAACTTTGATCTAACATCAGTCCTGTAAAAGGAAATTATGACCTTAGGCATAGTTTACATGAAAGTCCTCTATGATTTACTTAATAGTCGTGATCTAAAGAAGTTTTACTAGGGGTGAATTATGTCTAACTTGGGTGGAATATTGAGGTTTTGATCAAGTTAACCAAAACAATCCAACATATCAGGTAAAAAGCAAATGAAAAAGGAGAAAGGTATAAACCTCCTGGTTCATAAAAGAAGCTCATAACATGCTCCACCCCTTAAGGTGCAAAAAGACTAGCAAAATAATTCATAACATGATCCAGACGCTTATTTATAGAAGTTAGATAGTATGGTCCTTAAAATCATAGGTGCATACAATAGAAATACTTCAACCCAAACAAGTTGGTTAAAATGACTGGTGCAATTTTGTATCATGTAAGAATGGAATGCATCTATATATTTGGCATTCTTCCCAGTATGTTGTTACTATAATACTTACACATGGTCTAAGGCCGGTTTCCAGATTGGTGCGCTAGAAGGATAGCCACTATGACAACAAGGACAACAACCTGCAATATATTCAGAGAATAAGAAAATATCCACTACATTTAGGAAAATCGCATCTAAAGCATGAAGAAAACATCAGCTAAAAACTCACCAAAAATGAATTGTAATTAGGTCCACTCTGGATTACATAAGATTTCCTGGTCATAGGCAGGTGCATTAGCTGTATTCACAAAAACTCTAGAAGAATACTAGGATATGTAACATACCTTTTGTTCAAAGTTCCCGAGTCTTTGCAAGTTCTCAAGATTTCTTCAAGCCTCTTTAAAGTTTTCGCCGCATTTGGATCTTTATACTCCACCTAAAACATTCAACCGATCAAGTTGTTTTACTTGCACAAGTTTTCACTAAGAAATGGAACTTTGACAAATATTTGGAAGAAATTGAAGAAGATGGTACATAGCTGGAGAGATATCCATTATCATTAGGAAGCTAATTTGACCATCCATATGATTTAAATACTAAACGAACTTAGCATCAGCATCTAGCTTTTCATAATATTTGGTCTTTAGTAACTTGCATAGAATCTTCTTGTTAGGAATTTGTAAAGATCTGACACCTGGGCCTAACTCAACCCCAAAAGCTAGCTCATGAGAGGATGATTGACCAAATCCATATAAGCAAACCGTCAGTCCATTCCCCAACCAATGTGCGACTCTAACACAACTGAACACATGTTTTCTAATAGGAAGAGTTATGCATAGTTGTCCCAGCCAAATTAGTGATAGGAACATAGCTTCAATGTAGTAGGATTAACTTGGATGTTTGATGAATTTCTCTTGGGAAGAACTTTTTGTGTTACATAATTACTTTTTGGATACTCTAGCCAATGCAAAATACTTTGTGATTTCATCCCATGAAATTTGTGAAAAGATTGTCTAGAAGGTTTCTCCTTGAAGTAGCTTATTTAAATAATGATGAAATGAACAATGTTGCATGGACGTGAACTTCTCCATGGACCATAAACTAGATATTACCCACTTTGGTGAAAGTATAACAAAGTGCCTTGCCTTATTTTTGGTTTTCTTCAACTACCAGAAACCTAGTCAATTTGCACAAGCCGTGGTATTTTGTCATTTGTGCTTGTTTCAGTATTTGTTTGACATCTTCAAATATGAATGCATCCTTTGTGGAAACTGTTTTTGTATTGGATTTCCACCCGTATGGTCTGGTTAAGAAGATCTTTACCAACTGATAGCCCCTTTTTGTGTGAACCCCCCAGTAGCAATGGGGAAAGGAATGTTATTTTACGATTTGAATTTGACACAATGTATTTGTTGCAATATTCTTAATATATGATCTCAAATACATAATTTGCAATATCCTTTCATTCTACTTACCTCTAGTTGCATTGGATGAAATTTGGGAACACAGAGCATGAAGAATATGTTTGTGTAGAGGATGGCAGCTGGTCACAGAGACAAGTGTGACAATGGGTTTGCCAATGGAAGTTTCATCTTTGAAGAGGAAAATGTGAATTCTGATTTTTAAGTTTGAAATATAATAGAATAACAAGAGACAGAGACTCTTGGAACAGCTAATTCAGTAATAATGATTAGAAAATTTCTGGAAGAGCTAATTCGACAGGGTTAGAGGAGATAGCTCTAAGCCTCCATGCAATTTGTATGCACATGGTTTCAAGTAACTTGGCATGAAGTCCATATCGACAAAAGCGAGCAAGAAAAAGATACGTGTGAATACTTACACAAAGACATGCAGAAATATGAACAAATGGACAAGAATAGGCACATGGGAGAATTATGTAGAAAAATAACAATATAACCCTCAAAATGAGCCAGTGACTGCAAGAATAAGCACATTATAACTGGGCAAGTTAAGCTTCTGTGGTAAATAAGAAAGTATCATGCCTTGGATTTCAGAATACAAGAGAAGTCGAAGAAAGCACCATATACATCTGCCATGGTCCTGGTCCGGTCAATAACTTTAGCAGTGAGACCTAGAAAGAAGAACCCAAGCATCTTAATAACTGCTAGTATGATGGTAAGGAGAGGATAAAAATGAAGGATCTAGCTGATGCTTATAAACTAAAGTACAAAGATAGTAAATAAAAACGACGTATCGGAGAAATATCAAACTGTACCTAATTGTGAATCTCTAAATATAGGTAGAGACAGAGACATACAGATCATATATTTAAATGCAAGCATGGTAACAAAGTCAAATGAGAATAAGGCAAGGTAAGTTGAACCTTAGGAGGTAATACTAATCAAACCAAATGGCTGTGAGGGAAGCAGTGCATCTAAAAAGAAGCAATGAAAGTTAATAATTAG
>JACEIK010002097.1:41748-56516 GCA_018107945.1 Datura stramonium | reverse complement strand
CATTATACATCTAATCACAAAATACATACGTTCAACTTACTTACAAAGGTATAGATCGTATCAACTATACGATGAGTATAACTTACCGAAGCAGATCGGCCTTACCATGCCTCAATTTCCAATTTCTACTCTCCCAATCCTGTTCCAGCTTAGAACCAGTAATTCCACAAACTCATAGCCTTTACGTCGAGGTAGTAATTCTGTTCTCAATCCATGAAAACAACTAGCAACATTCAACAATATTCACAACGACCACCATTAATAATCAACCCAAAGTCAGCCAAAACTCACGAATTTATGAGAATTTAGAAGGTATAAATACTTACTTATCACTTGTAGACGCTTAGTACTTGGTTAAAAGTGATTTCTACAACTTTTAGTCAATTAGACTCTGTCGAACCGAGCCAATTTTCAAGAAATAATTGGGTAGATACGTTCTTCATAGGCCTGGGAATCATTACCTGAGAAGATTTGATGTTTGGTGGTGATTTAATGGCGTAATTTGGCTGCACTTTGACGGAACCCTCATGAACTTCATCTCCAAAGATGAGCTGCTCATTTTGGAAATGTTTTAATGAACTTCATATCACACTTGAACATATATATAGGGAGGTAGTGGAGGTCGGGCGCGTCGTGCAGCTCACTGCGGTACAGGGCTGCCACGTCGCGCAGCTCACTATGCTGAGTGGCTACCGCATCGCGCGGGACATCACACAGAAATGTTGTTGTATTGCACAGGACCTCGAGGCGTTGCCTCGGTCGGCCCTGCCGACCAACTGATCATGTACTTACACATCCTTCTTTTGAGACTTCTCTTGCACGTGCCATGCTCTCACTCCTCACCACAAGCACACACACACGTATGCTAGTCACAAACAACTTATGGGGTGTAACATCGAAGCTAGGACTCCCCATGTTCAGATTTCAGACTATGCATGTAATTATGATTTCAGCTTCATTGAAAAATAATATGAGCACTATGCATGTTTTTGAGAGTAGTGTATAGCACCGTGTAGGCTTGGGGTTCCTAGGTTCCTCGATCTAATAACTACGCGTTAAAGTAGGTATATATTTATTTTACAATCTCTCTTGAGTGTTTTCCCCTAGCCTAATGAGCCTCGTCTAGATATCGATATCATAGTATCGTCTTAGCCCTACGAAGGTTTTGGAAGACTCTCCCCACTTGAGTGTGATAGTTGGGGCATTATGTAAGCTCTATCGTCATGGTTTAGGTTATATGACGAGTCTCCCATTTTTCATCATGATTTTAGTTATTCATGTTCATTATTTCTGATATTATGTTTTACAGCAGGTTTGACCCAATGATCATTTTATGAGATTTTTCAAGTTATATGAAGAGAATTGAGGAAGAACTTTAAAGGAACTAGGCTTGATCACCTCTCAAACTGCTAAGCTTGCATGCATGAATTGTAATAGGCTTAGAATGAATTAATCCTTCTTAAAACACACCATTTCTAGCTTAAAATGATGTAGTTTACGACCCTAGGGCTTAGGAATAATGAAGATACCCTTAATGACATTTTTGGAAAAACTGCACCAGTGGCAACGGGTGTCACAACGGACCGTACAGGCTTCAACGATCCATTACATCCCCTCGTTGTCTCATCCCTGATTCTGGTCTTAGGTCCTCTACCACAATCGGATAGGACGAGTCATTACAAGCTCCAATGACTCGTTGCCGATAGTTGTCATCACCATTGCCCTATCCTGGGATTCCTCTCAACGGACGCTAACAACAGCCCTTTTTCTCCCAAAAACGGGTCATACCATGACTCATTATTTCCTCCCTGATCACGACCAACCTCACAACGACTCCTATTCAATGTAATGACCCGAGAGCACACTCGGATCATAGAAACAGGACAAGGAACCCCGAAAGGCTCCAAATCGATCCATGGCATAATCATCGCACACAAAAAACATAAGAAACATCTAACATCGTGAACTAGTGAAAGGAATAACAAAAAGTCTAATATGATCCATAAAGGCAATTTATCAATAATTAAATACAACGTTGAATCTATCTACATAAGTCTGAAAGCCTTCTAACAAACTGATGAGTTGCTAGGACAAGCCCCTAGCTAACTCCAAAAGTCTGGAAACTGAAAACATGACAAAATAAAAATATAAACCATGTCCTCAGAAGATGAGGACTCACTGCTAGCAGCTGGAAGAGAAAGAAGTGTATTTGGTCACACGGATGGACCTGGAGACCTGGATCTATATCATAAAACGATATAGCACAAAAGGCGTGCGGTCAGTACTTGGAATGTACTGAGCATGCAGGAATGTAAACAAATAACTCATAAGCATCAATATACAAATAAGGAGTACTGTAAATCACCGAATTAGCAACGTAACTGAAAAGAGATGCAACAATCTGTATGATATCCACATATTCTTATAAACATAATCACATGATAAGGACATGCATTGTTACAAGTTCAAGTGGAACACAAAGGTATTGATCTTAATGACACAGGGATACAAAGTCATGATTGATATCAAAAGGGTCCCTAACTTTCCAAGGGAAACATTCTCACTAGCGAAAATCCCTAACTGTCGAAGGGAGAGAAAACTTTGATGTAAGAAGTCATTGACTAGCTAGGGATGTTATCCCGACTGGCTAGGGAAATACTCTTGCTAACGAGAAATCCCGACTGACTAGGGAAATACTCTTGCTAACGCGACTGACTAGGGCAATACTCTTGCTAACGAGAAATCCCGACTGACTAGGGAAATACTCTTGCTAATGAGAAATCCCGACTGACTAGGGAAATACTCTTACTAACGAAAAATCCCGACTAACTAACATTAATCTAAATTGTAACAGCTAAACAGAGGTAAAGGACATTTGCTAGTTTTCATCATACAACATTCTTATCAACAGATAGGGGGCTACTTTCTAATAAAATCAAGCCCAATAGTTACAATATCATTCTCATGCGTTATTATCATTATTCACCTCATCATGGAATCCAATTTATAGATATCTCAAGCATCTCTTTCTAACGAACATTCTACAGGGTCACATTATGCATATACTATCATGACCCCCTGAACCCCATGTTCATTTCATTCACATGTAATATGAGGTCATGCATAGTTTATAAATACAACTCATACTCTATCAAGATATATGACTTCACTTATTTAGGTCTACCACATTCCACACACTTGTCATAACCACTCCTTTGTGAACTTCTTAGCCACGGGCATTTTAGATTCCAAGATTTTTATGATAACAATTTTTATAAGGAAAACAATATAGAATCTGCCCAAGCTTTGTAGTTCAACAATGGAGGTGAAATCTTCTTACGCCATGTTAATTAAATATAAAGCATGGTAGTGGAACCTAACTAACTCCAATTACTCAAGCCCACAACTTCTACTCAATCCCATATGATCATCAACATCATAATCAAGTCATTAGGGTTAATTATGTAATATTTTTTACCCTTCCATCATGTTCATGAGTTTCTACGATAATCACGAAAGAAATGTGCAATTCCCAATCAATACTAGAATCAATTTAGGAAAAACATACTACATGCATACATACTGAACCTAATCTTCACAATTTCATCATATTCATGCATGACTATGACAATCAAGTGATCAACAAGCAAAACCCATGTATTACTCAAGCCAATTCATGAAGAACATGCTACCATCATGGAATCCCAACATATAATCCATATTCCAAAGCAACCCATTAATTAACATTCCAATTTATTCCATAATCGCAGTAAATATTAGCATTTAAGAACAAGGAATAAAGAAGAAATTACCCATTTCTCAAACCCCAATTCATGATACTCTAAATAGATTTAAAAATCGAATTCTTAATGAAAACACTTTGGGGAACAAGGAGGGAAAGATATCCTTGTTGAAGTCCCTCATACCTGGTAGACGAAAATCCATCTTGATTACCATTCTTGAAGCTTGAAGATCACCTTGGTGAAACCCCTAGGATATTTGAGAAGAGAGGAGGAAGAAAGAGATTAAGAGAATGGGAGCGTGGGATTTTACCAACCTGCCCCTGAGAAAATCTGAAAAATTTCCCGAACTAATGCCACGACTCATCTGACGAGTCATTTTCCCACCCAACAACTCGTTAGGTCCGCTCGTCAGGTCTACTAGAAATTATCGATCCTTCAGTCCACAATTAACGTAACGACTTGTCGCCAGCTCCCACGATTCGTCATGCCCTTTCATTAAGTACATTGGAAATGTCTTGAAAACTAAAACTTCTCCCCTCTAACTACTAACTTGATGAGTCGTTGCCAGGAAAGAAGACTCGTTAGGTCGTCCGTTTCCACTAGCCTGGTTAACCTCCCTTGACTGCTCCCCCACGAGCCAGACCACGACTCGTGGGGTCACCTAACGAGTTGTTCCCTAACTCGTTCTACAATAAATTTCTGCTAACTTTTCTGCTGAACTTCTTCTAACTCCGGGGTCTAATCTCTAGGACTTCCGCGGTATTACAATATCTCCCCCTTGGGAACATTCGTCCTCGAATGTTGGCTGAACATGTCGAAAAGTTAGAGATGAAGTAGATATCCAAATATCAATCAATCATATCTAATCACTAATGGAGCATCTGACTCCGGGCCAACCTTATACACCAAACCTGAAAACTCACACCTAACATGCACGCCATGACTCAAGGAAGACCGAAGAACATGGTACCAGCATAGAACCAGGCAAATCACTGAAAATAACTCTTTACCCATCATTAATTCGGCACGGAACTGATACAGACTGATTCTTCATTCTCAAATCACCTTCCGATACTAAGCCATAGTTCACAACATTTAATCTAACTGAGGGTACGGATTTCATAAGCATGAGTCATCCCCAACATCTAGGACGAGCACATACATGAGATAATCTGATTCTACTGAGTAAATAAACTACTCCCAAAGACTGAGTTTGAGCTGAACATACTGGTACACATGAGTTAACACACTGAACTAATTCATAACATGAAGAAAAGTAATACGGACATCATAGGACAAAAATTGGCTTTACTGACTGAAACAGTTATCTCTAAACCTCAGGAATTTGCACATAGAAATAGACTTAACTCTAATCGAGGTACAAAGAAGATTATCTGAACTTAGTAGAGGTGGACATGCTGTAATTGCTAAGGCTGAAATCCCTTTATGAGCATCCTCAAGGTCTACTTACTTCACATACTCACTATCTCCCCCTTACCTTAGAGCCATCATTCTAAGGTTCCCGAATCCTTCTTCAAGTCAGGCTAAGGTACCAACTCTTAACTCCTCCTTCACTTCTAACCTTCACCAAAAGCCTTATACTATAGCTATTTACATCACACCCCAACAATCTTTTCCCATAATCACAACTGAACTTCTTTCTTATTATAGAGGTTGGCATCACATAAATAATAGTACGAGATTCATAACATACCTGTGGACACTACTGGCGCTTTACCCTTACCCTGATGGGCTGCTACCGCATAAGAGCGCTTCGATGTCTACCTCTTGGGTTGGAGGATGTGTTCTGCTGAAATGAACGGGCTATAGAAGCTACCAAAGAGGTGGTCGGGGATCTTCTCTCACCCTGCTTAGCTTTCATGCAATCTCGGTGCATATGGCCCGCCTCACTGCACCAAAAACATACATTTGTACCGGCCATGCAAACTCCCAAGTGGTTCTTTCCACAACTCGTACACAATGGGTACGTGATTTCCTTTACTCTGGGCTTATACGGAGTACTGGATGTCGAAGGTGCTGGGGATGCTGATCTCTGATGGCGGTGTGAGTGATACCCTGTACCTGACCTTTGATGGGAGGACTCTAAGTCTCCAGTCGTGGCCTTCTTGGCCTATCTCTCTCTTTTTCTTTCATATGTTCTGCTTCCATTTGTTGAGCAAATATCACCAAACGTGGGAAGTCTATGTCCCAGTGCAACATGGCAGTCCTACATTCCTTGACCAAGTCTGACACTCCATTCAACCTTCTCACTCGAGCCCGCTGGTCGGCTACCATTTCCGGCGCATACTTAGATAGCCAAGTGAACTCCAACACATACTCCTGAACAGTCATGTCATTTTGTTTCAAGTTAATGAACTATGCCGCCTTTGCCTCCCTTAAATCCCGAGGGAAAAACCTATCCAAGAACGCGGCTATAAATTCATCCCAACCTATGGGACCCACTTTGATTCCCCGACTGTCTCTCCACTGACAATACTAGATGTAAGCCACTCCCTTTAACTGATAGGAGGCCAAGTCCGGGCTCTCTTGCTCCGTCACTCCCATAATGCGAGTAATCTTCTATATCTCCTCCAAGAACTCATATGGGTCTTCATCCACCTTTAACCCCAAGAATTCAGGTGGATTCATTTGAAGGAAATCTCTTACCCTTGTCGCCACTTCAATTCCATGCTGTGGTGCATGAGCTACCGCCTGCTGATTAATCTGAGCGGTCAGGGCCTGCGCCAATATGTGGATGGCTTCTTGAAACTCGGCATGAGCAACACGATCCTCCATTTGATCTGTCTGGGCTGGTGGTACCTACTGACGGCCGTTACCATGTCCTCTTCCATTCGCTCGTGGGGGGGAATTATCTGTGAGCGCGTAAAGAACGAGTTAGGGGAGGATACAGTTAGAGTTTCATACTCTACGAATGATAAGAATCATGAAGAAAGGGGAACATTCCTAAAACGTCTCATAGCCTCTTCGTCATGAGTGTGGCGTGCTTCACACCCAAGAAGAAGACTCTATGTAACGCGACTTTCAGAAACCCGAGGACACATTAAAACTATTGCTCTGATACCAAGTTTGTCATGAACTGAGAGCACACCCGCATCGTAGACGCGTGACAAGGAACCCCCAAAGGCTCCAAGTTGACCCATGGCATAATCATCGTGCACACTAAACATAAGAAACATCTAAAATCATGAACCAGCGAAAGGAATAACAAAAAGTCTAATATGATCCATAGAGGAAATTTATCAATAATTAAATACAACGCTGAATCTGTCTACATAAGTCTGAAAGGCTTCAAGCAAACGGATGAGTTGCTAGGACAAGCCCCTAGCTAACTCCAAAAGTCTTGAAACTGAAAACATGATAAAATAAAAATATAAACCACGTCCTCGGAAGATGAGGACTCACCGCTAGCAGCTGGAAGAGAAAGAAGCGTATCTAGTCACACGGTTAGACCTGGAGGCCTGATCTATATAATAAAAAGATATAGCATAAAAGGTGTGCAGTCAGTACTTGGAATGTACTGAGCATGCAGGAATGTAAACAAATAACTCATAAGTATCAATATACAAATAGGGAGTACTGTAAATCACCGGATTAGCAACGTAACCGAAAAGAGATGCAACAATCTGTATGATATCCACATATTCATATAAACATAATCACATGATAAGCACATGCATTTTTACAAGTTCAACGGGAGCACAAAGGTATCGATCTGACTGACACATGGATGCAAAGTCATGACTGATATCAAAAGGGTCCCCGACTGTCCAAGGGAAACATTCTCACTAGAGAATATCCCTGACTGTATAAGGGAGAGAAAACTTTGATGTAAGAAGTCACTAACTAGCTTGGTATGTCAGTCCCGACTGGCTAGGGAAATACTCTTGCTAATGAGAAATCCCCACTGACTAGGGAAATACTCTTGCTAACGAGAAATCCCGACTAACTAGGGAAATACTCTTGATAACGAGAAATCCTGACTAACTAGGGAAATACTCTTACTAACGAGAAATCCCGACCGACTAAGGAAATACTCTTGCTAACGAGAAATCCCCACTAACTAGGGAAAAACTCTTATTAACAAGAAATCCCGACTGACTAGGGAAATACTCTTACTAATGAGAAATCCCGACTGACTAGGGAAATACTCTTACTAATGAGAAATCCCGACTAACTAACATTAATCTAAATTGTAACACCTAAATAGAGACAAAGGACATTTACTGGTTTTCATCATACAACATTCTTATCAACAGGGTGGGGGCTACTTTCTAATAGCATAAAGACCAACAGTTACAATATCATTCTCATGCGTTATCATTATTATTCACCTCATCATGGAATCCAATTTATAACTATCTCAAGCATCTCTGCTAACGAGCATTCTACAGGATCACATTATGCATATACTATCATGACCCTCCGAACCCCAAGTTCATTTCATTCACATGTAATATGAGGTCATGCATAGTTTATAAATACAACTCATACTCTATCAAGATATATGACTTCACTTATTTAGGTCTACAACATTCCACACACTTTTCGTAACCACTCCTTTTTGAACTCCTTAGCCACTGGCATTTTAGATTCCAAGATTTTTATGAAAACAATTTTCATAAGGAAAACAATATGGAATCTGCCCAAGCTTCGTAGTTCAACAATGGAGGTGAAATCTTCTTACGCCAAATCAATTAAATCTAAAGCATGATAGTGGCACCTAACTAATTCCAATTACTCAAGCCCACAACTTCTACTCAATCCCATATGATTATCAACATCATAATCAAGTCATTAGGGTTAATTATGCAATATTTTTCACCCTTCCATCATGTTCATGAGTTTCTACGATAATCACAAAAGGAATGTGCAATTCCCAATCAATACTAGAATCAATTTAGGAAAAACATACTACATGCATACATACTCAACCTATTCTTCACAATTTCATCATATTCATGCCTGACTACGACAATCCAGTGATCAACAAGCAAAACCCATGTATTACTCAAGACAATTCATGAAGAACATGCTACCATCATGCAATCCCAACATATAATCCATATTCCAAAGCAACCCATTAATTAACATTCTAATTTATTCCATAATCGCAGTAAATATTAGCATTTAAAAACAAAGGAATAAAGAAGAAATTACCTATTTCTCAAACCCCAATTCATGAAACTCTAAATATATTCAAAAATCAGATTCTTAATGAAAAAATTTTGGGGAACAAGGAGGGAAGGATATCCTTGTTCTAGTCCCGCATACCTGGTAGAAGAAAATCCTTCTTGGTTACCTTCCTTGAAGCTTGAAGATCACCTTGGTGAAATCCCTAGGATATTTGAGAAGAGAGGAGGAAGAAAGAGATTGAGAGAATGAGGGTTTAGGCTTAGGAAAATCCTTAAAAACGTCCCCAAACATACCCAAAATGACATCACTTTAAATTTGGAAGCGTGGGATTTACCAACCTGCCCCTGAGAAAATCTGAAAATTAACCCGAACTGATGCCACGACTCACTTGACGAGTCATTGTCCCACCCAACGAATCATTAGGTCCGCTCGTCAGGTCTACTAGAAATTATCGATCCTTCAGGCCACGACCAACGTAACGACTCTTCACCAACTCCCACGATTTGTCATGCCCTTTTGTTAAGTACACTAGAAATTTCTTGAAAACCAAAACTTCTCCCCTCTAATGACTGACTTGACGAGTCGTTGCCAGGAAAGACGACTCATTAGGTCATTTGTTTCCACTGGCCTGGTTCACCTCCCTTGACTTCTCCCCCACGAGCCAGCCCACGACTCGTGGGGTCACCTAACGAGTCGCTCCCTGACTCGTTCTGCAACAAATTTTTGCTAACTTTCTTGTTGAACTTCTTCTAACTCCAGGGTCTGATCTCTAGGACTTCCGGGGTATTACATTCAATGACTCATTACAACATCCAATGGGTTGTTCTGAGTCCCGTTACTCCCCAGCCTGATTCTGTAGCTTCTCACTATGGGCACCTTCGCGGGTTGTTGGTCCCACCAAAGATCCATACAATGAGTCGTCTTGAGAAGATTTTCAGATCTTTTTTCTACTTTTCATTTCACCTCTCGAGTCTAGTCTTAGGCACTTTTGGAGTATTATACAAAGAGTGGAATGACTTCTTGGCTGACGTAGCATGTTGGGCATCAGGAAATGAGCTCAGAAATCTCTTCGTCATGATGCTATTTCACTGCCAAGTATCTAAATCGACCAAACTTTGGGGGACAAACTATGAAATTCAATCAGAAGATATAAAATCATTACAGTGAAAGAGATTTAAATTGAAAGATCTACAGCTAACTAAACAACAACTGGAAGCATATACATTATTTGAGATTCAAATCATAACTTCTAAAGATGGGAAAATTTTTGAAACATATAGATGGAATGCCACTTCTAGATTTTGCTTTGCTGAATGACAGAGGAATTTGTCTAATAAATGAGGAACTAGACTATGACAAAGGAGCTTTAAAGGAAATGCATGACAAATTATTCACTCTATTAAACCATTGCCAAAAGTCTGCTTATGAAGAAATAATGACATTATTTTTAAATGAAGAAGGCAACTTATTTTTCATAAATGGGCATGGTGGTACTGGAAAGACATTTCTATGGAATACATTAATTTCCAAGCTGAGATCACAATCATAAATAGTTCTCCCAGTTGCTACTTCTGGAATAACAGCTTTGTTATTACCTAATGGTAGGACAACTCATTCACGATTTCATATTCTATTGGACATAACTGCAGGATCGACTTGTGAAATAAGACAAGGCAATCAATTAGCTGAATTACTCCTACAAACTTCTTTGATCATTTGGGATGACGCACCAATGACTAATAAATTTTTCTTCGAAGCCTTAGACAGGACCTTGAGAGATATCCTCCGAGTCAAATATGAAAGCAACTCTGACAAACAATTTGGAGGTATTACAGTTGTATTTGGTGGATATTTTCATCAAATACTACCAGTAATTCTGAAGGAAACACGAGCTGATATTGTAGATGCTTCACTAAACTCCTCATACTTGTGTCCATTTTCAAGGGTGTATGAGTTGAAGCAAAATATGCTACTTTGTAGTGGAAGAGTAACTGACTTTTAGGCTGCTGAAATTACCTCTTTTGACGGATGGTTGTTAAAAATTGGAGATGGTGCTTTCTATAATGATGTTAACAATGAGCTTATTAAATTTCCACCTGATATATGCATCACATCACCAATAATCTAATCGAATAAATCATTGAGGCAGTTTACCCACCCCTCTTGCAGAACTACAAAAACCCAACCTATTTCAAAGAAAGAGAAATACTGATGCCTAAAAATGAAATGGTGCATGATCTGAATGATACAATTATGAAAATGATACCAGGTGAGGAAAGAACATACTTTAGCTTGGACAATATGTGTAAAGCAAGCGTGAACACAAATGATGAAGATTTGTTGTACCTAACGGAATTTTTAAACAACCTAAAATTCCCCGCATGCCTAATCATGACATACACTTAAAAGTTGTCACTCCAGTAATGCTTCTTAGAACTCTAAATCAAAGCGAAGGCCTTTGCAATGAAACAAGATTGATTGCCACACATTTTGGTAATTAGTCTATTAGCACAAATATCATCTCTGGAAAGAACATTGGCTCAAGAGTAACAATACCAAGAATTATTCTCTCTCTCAATAATTCAAAGTGTTCTTTCAAGTTAAAGCGATCACAACTTCCTTTAGCACCATGTTTCTGTAATACCTCGAAAGTGCCTAAAACTAGATTCGGGATTTGAAATGGAAATAGCGGAAATAATCTGAGGTTTTGACTCAGAATGACTCATGGTACGAGTCATGGGAAGGAAGGACGACTCATAGGAGGATTCATGGAGAAGACATGGAATTTAGGGTCCAGACCACGAGTCGTGGAATGTTGGTACGACTCATGGTTAGGGTCGTGGGGGAGGTGAAGTCACGGGTGATGTTACGACTCATGGTAGGAAACCATGAGTCGTGGGATGAAGTAATGGTGAGAATCCAGTAAGTTTCCAGGTGGCTAGTGGTGATCACGAGTGGTGACCACAAGTCGTTACATCATGTATGACTCGTGGTGAGGCCCGTGATGATTAGTGTTTAATTTTCAGATTTTTTATTAAGGGTATTTTTGTAAATCCTAAGCTCTAAGGTCCTAAACTACATCATTTAAGGGTTTTAAGAGTTCTTAACCTATCATAAGACTTTCCATTCCATGCACGCAAGTTTAGAGTATTTCATTTGTAGATTAAGCTTGAGAATTCCCCAATTCCTTCTCCAATTCCTTAGGGATTTCAAGGAAGAGTGTAAGATCAGATTACCCAGGTATGTAGTGTAGTGAATAAGAGTTCCTCTTCACTCTCATGCCCCAATTCCCCTCTATGTTTATGAATTCAAGTATTAAAGTAATTTGATGATCTTATGGGGTTTTAAGCCCAAACTTATGGAATTCTCTTTGATTTGATTATGGGTCAATTCTCTTCATGTTCTAAATGTTGTTTTAAGATCTATGGACAGATATTATATTTAAAATTGATTATAATTTTTATGATTTCAAATTCAAGTCAATCTATGCCTAATTATGCAAAGTTTCATGAAAAGTCAAGTTATGATTCTATTATGACTTTGATCGTACTAAGGCCTAAATTATGATTTATGACTCATGTTATGATTTCTCTTCAAGTATCCTCATGGATTTATGAATGTCAAGTATATGAATTTTCACAAATATGCATGTTCTTCATGATTTATAAATTTATGACTTTTGGCCGACTCACGGGCCCTTATTCATGGCTAATCAAGTATTTCAAGTATGATCAAGTATGTTATGCTTTAATTGGAAATGAACGTCATGAATGATTTCATGATTATGATATGAGCCTCATGTCATCTTTTTGGGAGTAGTGTCTAGTATCAAGTAGACTTGGCGTTCAGGTAAACCCCAAGGTCTTAGAACTATGTGCCACCACAGGTATATGTATTCATGGATTCCCCCTTGTGATATCACATCATGCACGTCCCTTGCCTGGAAAGCCTAGGACGGCTCTGCCCACTTGAGCGAGATAGTTAGGGCATCGTAAGCTCTATCATGATGGTGTTGGTTAAGATGAGTTCTCCCATTGTTCCTCATGACTTATGCATTGTCATGTTTATGTTACTTTGGCTCAAGTTATGGTTTTATAAGGTATCTCTTATGACTATGATTATGACTAGATTATGAATGGTTCGAAAACCTTGAGCCCTCATGTTTATATTATGATATTTACTTCATGTTCATGTTGTCCTACTCCTATGAACTCTTATGTATTTTAACTGTACATTTACTTACCTTGCATACTTAGTACATTCCAAGTACTGACTGCATACTGTATGTTGTATCATTTCATGATACAGGTCCGAGGGATCAATCTCAGCCGCATCATTAGTCCTACTTTCCCCTCAAGCCTGTTTAGCCAGTGTCAGTGAGTCCTCATCCTTCGAGTACATTCAGTTATCCATTGATGTGTTATTTCAGTTTCAAACTTTAATCGATCTAGTTGGGGATGCTGTCCCATCAGCTCATCGGTTATGTTAAAGCTTTTCAAACAATATGTAGAAAATCAGCTTGTCATTGTTGGTTGTGTTTTAGCTTGATATGTATGCAGACTTTCGCATAAGCATATTTTATTTTTATCAGTTTCCACCTAGTGTATGCTCGTAGCCACTATGTTCATGCGATGGGTCGACTTGGAGCCTCTCGGGGTTCCTTGTCCCGTGTCTCTATCTGGGCCTATGTTTGGATCATGAAAAACTTGGCATCAGAGCATTAGGTTTTGAAGTTTAATAGGGTTTCAGAAATCCACATTAAGTAGAGTCTTTTTCATGGGTGTGAAGTGCACCACACTTATGACGAAGAGACCACGAAATGTTTTAGGAAACTTCCCTTCTTTCACGATCTATGTCATGCGATGAAATGTCTATCTATCCTTCTAACTCGTGCTATACACATTTGACGAATCATTCCTCCTCTCTGAGTTAATGGAAGACGGAATGGGAGCAAAAATGGCCATGAGAACGACAACGCAGATGGGCACTAATAGGCCCCACCAGCCCCCGAGGATCATGTGCCCGAGCAGGAAGCCCACGCGCAGTTTAGGGAAGCCATCCAGATGTAGGCACTTGCATTGATTTCCCAGGTCAACCAGTAGGCGGTAGCACATGTTCCCCATAATGGGAATACGACAGCGGCAAGAGTCAGGGACTTTCTCAGGATGAACCCTCCAGAGTTCCTCAGATCGAAGGTGGATGAGGATCCACACGAGTTTATTAATGAGATCCAGAAGATCATCCAGATTATAGGGATGACTGGGGAGGAGTGTGCAGACCTAGCCTCTTAACAGTTAAAAGGGGTTTCCCATATCTAGTTCAGGCAGTGGAAAGATAGTAGAGCAGTTAGAACAGGCCCTATTGGTTGGGATGAGTTCCTCACCGTATTCCTGGATCGGTTCTTTTCCATGAGATGAGAGAGATCAAGGCAGTTTTGTTGGTGAACCAAAGGTAGAATAATATGCTCCAAAAGTATGATTTGGAGTTCAACTGTTTGTCCAAATATGCACCGGAGCTGGTGGTTGATTAGAGAGCATGGGTGAGCAGGTTTGTGCATGGAGTAGCAGACTACCTAGTCAAGGATTCTAGGACCTCTATGCTTCACCAGGACATCGACTCCTCTCGATTAGTTTGGTATGCCTAGCAAATGGAGGCAGTACATTTGAGGGAGAGGGAGGCCAAGAGGGCCAGGACAGATAGCTTTGGGTTCTCCCAGTAGAGATCGTTGTGGTTAGTTGTGCCGGTCATGTGGGGCCGTGCGTTTGTTTAGTAGTTTAGTGTTGTTGATTGTGTTGGCCGTGTGGGGCCGTATTCAGATAGTAGTGGTGACCTTGCCGGTCACGTAGATGTTCAGTATTCATTATATTGAGT
>JACEIK010002097.1:0-10755 GCA_018107945.1 Datura stramonium | reverse complement strand
CATTCAACTCAATCCAACTACCAGTCTCTACATCCCTTCTGCTTTATTTTTGGCATATGAACCGGCAAAGCAGGTGAACAAAATATTTTAAATCAAAAAATATATTTTTTATTCAATTACTATGTTTTGAAAAGTTTTATTCTACTAAGATAATAACCAAATTTAGTACAATGATATGTAATGGTTTCCGGTTCATTATTTCTTAAGGAATAATCATAGTCATTGTAGATCTCTAACAGAATCTCAATTCCACAACCATTCTTCACTACAACAACTCCAGAAAGCCAGTTTCTGGATCACCTCCTCCAAGGCCAACCACTGACATTAATCAGGCCTGTTCTATCAGATATGACACCTTTCTTGAATTTTTTGTTGAAATGTGTGAGCATCTCGTCTAAAATCTTTTTAAATTGTTAGAGAGAACACAACGGTAATGTAGATGAAGTGCAATATGAAACATATTCTTTCTATGATTTTCAGGACTAACCTTACAGCAAGTGGGCCATGACCAAACCCTTAGGGCTCTTACCATTATGGTTAGATCGATGCCACTAGAACAATAAGACTAGCAAATTTCGCTGGCCTAGTTGATTGAAAATAGAGATATGCAGAAAGTGGGGTATCCTTCATTCCTGCTGATACGCCGCTTAAGCTACTAGACTAATACAATATCAAAGGAGTATTCAAAGTTGGAATCACCCCTGATAAGCCTGCAGATAGACGTATACACCTTGACACAGCAGTTATGGGAGCAGACTACAGAACATTTGTAGAGATTCTATTTCAGAATAGAGAGAACATTATTCAAAGTTGGCATCTTGATGGATACTCTTTCTTCGTTGTTGGGTAATTACACCTCAACATCTCATTCTATACCCAAAATCACATGCATTTTTCTACTAAACAGTGACTTACTATAATTTTCACAGAATGGATGAAGGTAGATGGAGTCCTTCAAGTAAACAATAGTCTAACCTTATAGAAGTAGTTTCTTGCTGTACCACACAGATTAAAATCAAATAATCAACTCATTAATTACACAACATTATATTTCACAATAGCATATCATACTATTATGTGTGTAGTAAGATTATAACATAANCATAATATGCTATAAAATATCAATGGTAAAGCCAGTACAACATACTGAAAGTATAGAGTACAATATTGTCTCGCCCCGAGTTTATACCCTGGACGAGACACGGTACTTAGGATCACAAGTAACCCCAAGTCAACTCATTATTTATCATAACACTGGCAATTCTGAGAAAAACATAGAGGAAGCTTTAAATAATGAAATATTTTAAGAAAAAATGATTTAATAAGTTCATACAACTGGAAGAACAACAATACTGAACATCTGAAATTCTGTCTGAAAGTCATCTACTAATGATGAATTGCTGGGACAAGCCCGCAGCTAACTTTAAAGTTCGATTAAAAGAAAATGAACTAAAGCAAATCAAATATCGTCCTCAAAAGATGAGGACTCGCCACACAAAGGAATAAATAACTGAATTGTAATGACATGTAATGACCAACTTATATACTGAACTGAAATAACTGAAATAGACTGATATGGTCAAGATGACCCTGTCTGGGTCAAAGACATGCTCTAAATCTGAGATTTCTAAGTCTCAACTAATTGTGCTGAACTGAGTAAACTGAAACTCAACTGACTAATTTGAGACTGAACTGAGCTGACTAATGGGAGAGACTATAACCGACATTTAACCAAGTGAGCTAGATGTAGAGTCCGATGTATGCACCCCATCGGTGTGACCCAATATACCTTGCCAGGGTATAAAGGAATGAACTTGGTGATCACAGGTCTGGGGCCATGAGGCCAATAAAAATATGTCCTATAGTGGCAACATAGTTCTGGAAACCTGGGTGCGATGGAACCCCGGTCCGCTCGGTGCTACGTCCTACTCCCACTGGATAGTCCTAGACTGACTACTAAGCAGATAGCTCAAAATTGGGGCCCAAGACTAGTCAGGAATACCTATCTGGAAGCACTCTGAGAGTCTTATTGGACAAGATTCTGTAAGTGGGTTCTAAGACTGGTCAAAGCTGCTTATCTAAAATCATCATAACCGTCTAAAGAACAAATTGTAATCTGGATCTAGGGTCCTGAGGCTGGTCAAAGCTTCTTACCTAAAAGTGTCATGACTGCCTAAAGAACCACTAAAAAACGATACTGAGTCTAATTCTGTAACTGGGAGGCACTACTGACACCTCGAGAATTTTTGTAGTAAAACTGATCACCTGACATTTCTGACTAACACTGAGTATTCTAACATTTTGACTGAAACAAAAATAACATAAATCTGACTGAGTTTCAATACAAACTAACAATATTGGAATCGCCAACGCTGATAGAATCAAGAAAATTTTAATATTTAATAACTTATGCACGTTTCTAGTTTTTCTACATTTAAGGACTAGTGTTAGATTTCACTTTACAGGAACAAGCAACAACATAGTCACAAACTGATGGAAAATATCTAAAGTTAACGTAAACAATGTTCTACATGAATTAAACGAAGTCTGACATGTAATTTCTTCATATTCGAAAGTTTCAAGTTTAGAACTGATAGAGAAGACGGGGAAGATTTTTTTGGGGACACAAGTGAAGAACTATTCCTTTGTTGGATTCCCACATACTTGGTGATGGAAAACCTTGAGAGAATTCCTTGAAATATCTGAGAAGGATCGATCTTCCTAACTTTTTCTTTGAGCCTTTCTGAGAGAAACTTTATGTTGAACTATTGAAGAGATGAGAAAAATGAGAGAAACCGTCTGTTTCCCCCTCTAAAACCCCTGATTAAACCCAAGCCGACTTAGTTTAGAGACTAAGTAGGTGGAAAATTACAAAAGTAACCCTAGGAGTTAAATCTGAAATCCGGCCGACAGGGTCCCAATGGGCCACTCAATGAGTCGTTGGCTGAGACCATGACTCGTTGGGACCTCTTGTTGGTTCCACTACCGGGATGAGAAGGCACTGGATCTGGCAATTGAGGTCACCACAACTTGTTGGATGATCCAACGGGTTGTTGGTTCCTCCCGTGGCCACTGTATAATGGAAACTAGAAGGCTAAGCAACAGGTGACACAACGACTCATTGGTTGAACCAACGGGTTGTCATGTCTAGTTGTTAGGTTCTCTGGAGAGGTTTTATTAAACAATCTAAGTTGACACAATGGGTGCTGACAATGACTCGTTGTGGGAAATAGTGAGTCGTTGTTTCCTCTCATCTTCACTGGAAGGGGGTTTCATAGATTTCACCCGACGACTCTCACAGTGGGTTGTTGTTTCTGAAAACGACTCATTGGTTGAGTCGTGGGGTTCTTGGAAATAGTTTTGATATGGGGGAAACCTCGATTGGTAGGACGACTCATTGTTTCTCACAACGGGTCATTCCTTGTCTCGTTGGTTCCCAAGATACCAAGACCTTCTTATCACAACTGACACAACGAGTCATTGGAGCTGACCATGACTCATTGTCTCGGTCATTCTAAGAAAAAAAATTTCTTGTTTTTCTGCTGAATTTTCTTAAAATGCCTAAGTCTGATCTAGAAAATTTTTGGGGTGTTACAATATCTCCCCCTTGGGATCATTCATCCTCGAATGAAGACTAAAACTACAGTAAAACTAGGAAACGAGCTGAGATTTCTAGACTGAGACTATGAGCTGGTTTCTAAAGGAGTAACTAACTTCGAGCTGACTTAACCATACTAATAGAACTTATGCAACTAGAATGCACATAGAAAATCTAAATAAAGTTGATGAGTACGGAACTGAATATAGTACTGGGGAGGAATTTAGTACCTGATGTCGGAACTAAACTGGAAGGGAACAAGTGTGAGTATGAAACCATCATATCTACTTCGGCTTCCCATGTAGCTCCTTCTACAAGCTGATTTCTCCACAAGACCTTGACTGAAGCTACCTCCTTGTTCCTTAGCTTATGAACCTGATGGTCAGATCTGAACTAGGACCTCTTCATACAAGAGAGTATCTTTCGCTCCCACACTATCCAATGGCACAACTGAAGTTGGATCATTGATGCACTTCTTCAATAGTGACACATGGAATACTGGGTGCACTGATGCCAATTATGAGGGTAAGTCCAGCTCAAAAGCTACCTTGCCAATTCGCTTCAAAATTTTATAGGGTCCCACATATCTCGGACTGAGTTTTCCTTTCTTCCCAAATCTCATCACCCCTTTCATGGGAGAAATTTTCAGATTGACCCATTCATCAACTACAAACTCTAATTCTCTTCTCCTCACATCGGCATAAGATCTTTGACGGCTCTGAGCTATTTTTAATCTTTCTCTAATGAGCTATACTTTTTGCATAGCTTCATGAACTGAGTCTGGCCCGATTACAGTTACTTCACCAACCTCAAACCATCTTATAGGAGATCTGCACCTCTAACATACAATGCCTCAAACGAGGTCATCTGGATACTGGAGTGGTAGCTATTGTTGTACGCAAACTCGATGAGAGGAAAGTGGCCATCCTAACTTCCCTTGAAATCAAACACCACACCCTCAACATATCTTCTAAGGTCTGAATAGTCCGCTCAACTTGTCCATCTGTCTGTGGGTGAAAAGTTGTGTTGGGCTTGACCTGGGTACCAAGTCCTTTTTGAAAGGACTTCCAGAAGTGAGAGGTGAATTGGGTACCTCTGTCTGAGATAAAGGACAAGGGAACCGAAGTCTAACTAACTCTCGGATATATATCCTAGCATAGTCCTCAGCTGAATCTATAGTTTTAACTAGGAGGAAGTGTGCTGACTTAGTCATCCGGTCTACTATCACCCAGATTGAATCATGTTATCGACGAGTCTGAGGTAGACCCGGAATAAAATCCATATTTACTTCTTTCCACTTCCATGTGGGTATGCTGATATCCTGAGTCATACCTCCTGGTCTCTGGTGTTCTACTTTGATTTGCTGGCGTTCGGGCACTTAGCTACAAATTCAGCGATGTCTCTCTTCATGTCGTTCCACCAGTAAATATCCCATAAATCGTGGTACATATTAAAAGCACTAGGATGGATGGAATATCTCAAATTGTGTGCTTCAGCCAATATCTGTTGTTTCAAATCACCTACATTTGGTACGCACAATCTACCCTGGTAATAGAATACACCATCTCCCCCTTGGAAGAAAGCCTCCACTTCTTTTCTACGAACCACTTCCTTCAGTTTAAGAAGTATGGTATCTTCATCCTTCCTTGACTTAACTTCAACTACCAATGAGGAATTTGATCCACTCTGCACAACTATTCCACCCTCAGCTGTGTCAACCAACTGTACTCCCAACCGAGCTAATCTGTGGATATCCTTTGCCAGCTCCTTTTTGCCTTCCTCAACATGAGTTGCGCTCCCCATAGACACTCTGCTTAGGGAATCAACCACCCCATTGTCTTTGCACAAGTGATACAGTATGCTCATGTCATAGTCCTTCAGTAGCTCCAACCACCTTCTCTATCGAAGATTCAGATCTTTCTGACTGAACACATATTGAAGGCTCTTGTGATCGGTCAACACATCCACGTGAGACCCCTACAAGTAGTGTCTCAATATTTTTAACGCAAACACCACCGCTTCCAACTCCAAGTCATGAGTCCACTAATTCATTTCATGAACTTTGAACTGTCTAGAGGCGTAGGCTATTACCTTGCCCCGCTGCATCAGAATGCAACCGATTCCAACTTTGGAAGCATCGCAATACACTACAAACCCATCTGATCCTTCCGGCAGGGTCAACACTGGAGCGGTAGTGAGTCGAGCTTTTAACTCCTAGGCACTCTTCTCACACGCATCTGACCATTGAAATTTCACCTTTTTTTGAGCCAGCCTAGTCAGAGTGGATTCTATAGAGGAAAAGCCTTACACAAAGCGTCGGTAATAACCGGCTAGACCTAAGAAACTTCTGATTTCGATTGGGGAGGTAGGTCTGGGCAAGTCTTTCACCACTGCTATCTTTTGAGGATCAACATAAATACCCTCACCCAAGACCACTTGACCCAGGAAAGTCATGGACTTCAACTAGAATTCGCATTTGCTGAACTTAGCGAACAACTGGTGGTCTCTGAGTATCTAAAGTACTATCCTTTGGTGATTAGCATGCTCTTCCTCATTTCTGGAGTATACCAGAATGTCTTCGATAAATAAGATAACAAACATATCTAGATACTGCTTGAAGAGTCTGTTCATCTGGTCCATAAAAGCTGCAGGGGCATTTATGAGTATAAAGGACATAACCACAAACCTGTAGTGTCCATACCCGAGTCCTGAAAGCTATTTTAGGTATGTCACACTCTCTGACCCTTAACTGATGATACCCTGACCTAAGATCGATTTTGGAGAAACAATTGGCTCCCTAAAGCTAATCGAACAAGTCATCAATCCTGGGTAGGGGATACCTGTTCTTGACTGTGACCTTGTTTAATTGACGGTAATAGATACACATTCTAAGGATACCGTCTTTCTTTTGCATGAATAGTATTAGAGAACCCTAGGGAGAGATATTGGGTCTAATAAAAGCTTTATCAAGAAGGTCTTTTAGCTGCTCCTTCCACTCCTTAAGCTCAGCTAGAGCCATTCTGTAAGGAGGGATGGAGATGGGCTGAGTATCTGGGAAAAGGTCTATATCGAAGTCTATTTTCCGCTCAGGAGGGACTCCGAGAAGATCTTCAGGAAACACTTAGGGAACTCACTGACAACTGGGACTGACTGGATAGTTGGGGTCTCAAAGCTGGAATCCTTGACACGGACTAGATGATAAATGCACCCTTTGGAAATAAGATTTCTAGCCTTAAGGTAGGAAATAAACTGACCCTTAGGCACAGAACTACTGCCCTTCCATTCTAAAGTTGGCTCATTAGGGAACTGAAACCTGTGACCCTAGTTCTGCAGTCAACTGAGGAATAACCGAAGTATAACCAATCCATGCCAAGAATAAGGCCAAAGTCTACCATTTCTAACTCTACAAGGTCAGCTAGAATGACCTTATTGAGGATTGAGACTGGGCAGTTTCTATACACCCGGCTAGCTCTAACTGACTCGCCAACTGGGATGGAGACTGAGAATGATTCTAAGAGGACCTCTAGACTGATATCGAACTAGAATGCTACATAGTGAGTCATGAATGAAAGTATGTCTCCTGGATATAGTAGGGCATACACGTCTACATGAAAAAGGCATAACATACCCGTGACCACGTCAGGTGAGCTCTCCTGATCCTGACGAGAAGATAATGGATAGAAATGGTTTTGGCACTGGCCGCCATCCGTACCTGAAGTGTTGGCCTGCTGAGCTAGTTGGCCTGACGGAGCTGCTGAAGTAGTGGATTGTGACCTTCCCCATCCTACTGACGGACATTCTTTAAGACGATGACCAAGCTGTCCACAACTAAAACAGCCCTCTCGACCCTGAGGACACTCTACTGGATGGTTCTTGCAACACTTACGGCAAGGTGGGTAGAGATTGCTAGCACTGAAGCTCTAGGACTGAGAGCCAGATGCTCCACCCCTCTGATCCTTACGGGACTGAAAAGTAGGGGCGCTGGCTGAGCTGGGTGCTGGAGCCCTCTGCTGCTGTGGGTGTCTACTACCGCCAAATCTTTGATGGCTATAATTTTACGGGACGGTTCTTTCTCATTTGTTCTCTCGCTCCAAATATTTCAATTTTTCTACCTCAACTTTCTGGATATGAACTATGAGGATGGAGAGATCGATGTGCTTAATAAGCATTGCTGTCCTGCACTTCTTAAGGACCAAATTTGAAACTTCAGCATGCGAGCCCTTAGCTCGGCTACCATCTCTGCAGCATATTTAGACAACCTGGTGAATTCCAGTGCATATTCTTCTACTGTCCTATTTTCTTGTTTTAGATTCATGAACTCTGCCACTTTCGCCTCCCTGAGCTCTCGAGGAAAGAATCTGTCTAGGAAGGTTGTAGTGAACTCCTCCCATTACCGGTCCTGTTCCCACTGGCCTCCCCTCCTTCCATTGCTCATACCATATTTGAGCTACTCCTTTCAATTGGTAGGTAGCCAAGTCGGTATTCTTTGAGGAACTATCACCCATAATCCAAGTGATCTTTCTAATCTCATCCATGAACTCCTATGGGTCCTCTCCCACTTTAGACCTATGGAAATCTGAAGGGTTCATCCAAGTGAAGTCCCGCACTCGGGAAGCTACTGCAGACCCATTATTGTTGATTGAAAACACCTGCTGGTTCACCTAGTTGGTAACTATCTAAGGGAGCAGCTGGATAGCCGCCCTGAACTCTGCAATGGACACTGAGTCATCCTAAGGAGCTTCTGGGGTCGGTGGGGCAGGAAGGTAAACGCTACCGGCCCTTCTTCCGTTACCATGTCGGGGAGGCATGATTCATTGAAACGAAATAGAGCACGAGTTAGGAGAATGATTCTAGAATTGAATTTCAACGCATGATGAAGAGTATGAACAAAAGAGATTTTTTCTAATAATATCTTGTAGCCTTCCTGTCATAAGTGTCGCGCGCTTCACACCCATGAAAGGGACTCTACTCGATGCGACTATCAGACATCCGAGGATACTCTAAACCTAGTGCTCTGATACCAAGTTTCCATGCCCTGAGTCTATACCTTGGATGAGACACGGTACTTAGGATCACAAGTAACCCCAAGTCGACCCATGGTCTATCATAACACTGGCAATTCTGAGAAAAATATAGTAGAAGCTATAAATAATGAAATCATTAAATAAAAACTGATTTAATAAGTTCATACAAGTGAAAGAACAACAATACTGAACATCTGAAATTCTATCTGAAAGCTATTTACTAATGATGAGTTGCTAAGACAAGCCTCCAGCTAACTCTAAAGTCTGACTAAAAGAAAATGAACTGAAGCAAATCAAATATCATCCTCGAAAGATGAGGACTCACCACTGCTGCTGCTAATATCACCGGAGTAAATCTACTAACAATGCTGAATTCGAGAACCTGCAGCTGTATCATAAGATGATACAGCATAAAAGGTATGCGTCAGTACTTTGAATGTACTGAGTAAGTGGGAGAAAACAAAACACAATGGAATAAATAACTAAACTGTAATGACATGCAATGACAAACTAATATACTAAATTCAAATAACTAAAATAGATTGAGATGGTCAAGATGACCCTTTCTGAAGGTCAAAGACATTCTCTAAATCTGAAATTTCTGAGTCTCAACTAACTGTGCTGAACTGAGAAAATTGAAACTGAATTGACTAATCTGAGATAAACTGAGCTGACTAGTGGGAGAGTCTATAAATGATATTTAACCACGTGATCTAGATGTGGAGTCTATGTATACATCCCATCGGTAGGACCCAATATACCTTGCCAGGGTATAAAGGCATGAATTGGGTGATCACAAGTCTGTGGCCATGAGGCCAATAAAAATATGTCCTACGACGGCAACGTAGTTCTGGGAACCTGGGTGCGATGGAACCCCAATCCACTCGGTGCTAAGTCCTACTCCCACTAGATAGTTCTAGACGACTATTAAGCTGATAGCTCAAAACTAGGGCCCAAGACTAGTCAAGAATACCTATCTAAAAGCACCCTGAGAGTCTTATCGGACCAGATTTTGTAACTGGGTTCTAAGACTGGTCAGATCTGCTTACCTGGAAGCGTCGTAACTATCTAAAGAACAAACTATAATCTGGAACTGGGTTCCTGAGGCTAGTTAGAGCTTCTGTAATGCCCTGGAAACTCAAAGACTAGATTTGGGACTTAAATCAGAAAATCTGGAAAATCTGCAGAAATGCTACAGGATGACTCACCTAATGGGTCGTTATGAGACCCAACGACTTGTTAGGTCAGTCGTGGGAAGGGGGAAATAGAAGTGTAAAGTGAGAAGCAGTGTACCCAACGAGAGACTTCACGAGTCGTGGTCACTGACCACGACCCATTAGTTCTCTCGTGGTCAGGCCTGAGTTAGGAATTTATTAAATGGGCAGTGTACTTGATGGATGGTGACCACGAATTGTGGTCACCTGTAACGACTCGTTAGGCCCCTCGTGGTGACCTACAGAGGAACCTGGGCAGTATACCCAACGGGTGTGACCTCGAGTCGTGGTCAGTCACCACTAAGGCTGCAAAGGGAACCGGGCCTGATCCGGTTCGGTCTAGTTCTGGTAACGGACCCAGTACCGATAAGACCCGGTTCCGGTAGGTTCCGATTCTGATCTATTGCCAGCCTTAGTCACCATGACCCATTAGGTCACCCATTAAGGTCACCTGGCAGTTTTTCCCAACGATTTTCTAAGGGCTATTTAGTAATTTCCTGTTCTCCTAGACTCTAAACTACGTCATTTTGGGATTATTTTGAAGGGATTTAGAGAGGTTAAATGGTTTTCTCTCAAGAGCTCTCAAGCAAGGTCTAGGGTTCCTCACCAATTACAGCCATTCAAGATTCTTTCTACAGGGAAATTTACTCAGGTATATGGGAATTCAATAAGGGAATTGTCCTTCCCTTGTGTCCTCCAAAATCCTCCCATAAATTCTCTATCAGTTTTAGCCCTAAGCTTTCGAATATGAAGAAATTACATGTTTTTATCCGTAAATTTCACATAGAATGATAGCCTAGCTTACTATTTTGATATGATCTCCATCAGTTCTTACCAGAATTGTTGATATTCTTGCCAAAGTGAATTTAAGCTCTAATTTTCGAGTAACAATTATTGCGTATTAAATTTCCATCTGTTG
>JACEIK010002096.1:179275-219045 GCA_018107945.1 Datura stramonium | reverse complement strand
ATTTATATGTATGAAATATGTATATTTAGTATAAAATATTCACTGCTTATACACTTTGTATATGTTTTGTAAACTAGATGCCTAAAGACATGGACATGTAATTTTCCCTTAAAATAACTACTCTCTCCGTTCATTTTCATTTGTCCACTATATTAAAATATATTTTAAACTTTTACTTGTCACTTTTAGTACATCAAAAGAAAAACACACATATATATATTTTCATATTTTACCCTCAACTTCGGTAACTGATTCTCCAATCATTTTTCAAGACGTAAAACTAAACATCAAAATTAATATGAATGTCATTATAAAATATTCATGTCAATTATTATTGTGCAAATTTCAAACTGAACAAGTAAAAAGTGAACGTAGAAAGTACTAAATACCTATAAATATTTGACAGTAAACTCAATTCTTGTCATATATTAATTTAAAATCGTCATAAAAACCCATAAATTTTAAATTTTAAACTCGCCTTTGGTCAGAAGAAAATGTTTATTTGTTCGAAAATATGTCCTTTTTTTTGTTGCGTGAGTGTGTGTGTAAAAGTAAAAAATAAAAATAAGTTCAATAACCACTTTCCTGAATAGGAATGTTTTAGTTTACCAATAGGCGGAGACTACAATGGCGAAATCCCAAAATTTAATCCGCCATAGCCAAAATCTTCCTTGATGTGTTCTTCTTTCAACATTTCTCAGGTTAATTAGAATTGCTCTCGTCCCTTTAATTCTTCCCATTTCTCCAATGTCTTGTTCTTCATCTTCTCCTGTATACTTTCCTCTTCATAAACCCCTCAACAAATCCACCCCCTTTTCTCCCTATTCTCCACTTTTTTCATCAAAAGGAAGAAATTCAGGACGACCCATTAGATGCGAATCATTGGAATTGAAACCCAAATCGCAACCCGCAAATGGGTCGCCGTATCCCGGCGGAATGGGGCTGTACACGGGGAGAGATCCGGCGGTAAAGAAACCGGGTTGGTTGAGGCAAAAAGCACCTCAAGGGGAGAAATATGAAGAGGTGAAGGAAACGTTATCTGGGCTTAAACTTCATACTGTTTGTGAAGAAGCTCAGTGCCCCAATATCGGAGAGTGTTGGAATGGTGGTGGGGATGGTATTGCTACTGCTACAATTATGCTTCTTGGAGATACTTGTACCCGCGGTTGCAGATTCTGTGCTGTTAAGACTAGTAGAAATCCCGCTCCTCCTGATCCTATGGAACCTGTTAACACTGCTAAAGCTATTGCCAGTTGGGGGTAATGTTTCTCTACGTCTATAACATTTTGCTCCTTACATTAGGTCTCATGTTTGCTAGGAGCTTTTTCCTTTCTTTTAAATTGATAATGGTGTAGTATTAGAATAAAATAGGCCCAAAATAGAGCGCTTTTTCGAAGAGTATTTTTAGTTTGATTAGAGCTTTTCACTTATTATGGTAGGGATCAGTGTGAGCTTTAGAGAACTGTAGCTTCAGAGAACATGTTGAGATATAGAGGATTTATCTAACCTTTCCTGACTAGTGGGATTGATGTTTAATTGATTGATTAATATTGATTGATTGTTAACAAGTACTAGCCACGACTCACTAGCTAAACTCATCTGCGTTGTGCTTGAATTTGTATAATTGCTGTAGATTATAGCTTTAGAAATGGAGTACCAAAATGAAACAACTTTGTTTAGGGTGTCTGATGGAAAATAAACTCTGATTAAACAGATATATATCAAACATTCCTGCTTGTTTTTTTGCAAAGTTGAAGCTTTTCTTATTGCTGATTAAATTTGCTAACAATACCCCGAAGTAGATTATGTTTCTGTAGTGAATTTCATATATAAGTGGTAGGAATAAGAGTTCCTTGATTTTCTTCTGCAGTGTCGATTACATTGTCTTAACTAGTGTTGATCGTGATGACATACCTGATGGAGGGAGTGGCCACTTTGCTGAAACAGTTAAAGCCATGAAGGTACGGAGTTTGATGTTATTACTAAACCTACTAACCTAGTTTATTTTGTGCTTTTCAAGTGTAACTATATATAGTACACAATTGGATCAACTGCAACTAACTGCTTTTGTGCTTATATTATTTTTTCAGTTGCTCAAGCCTGATATCATGGTCGAGTGTTTAACTTCTGATTTCCGTGGTGATCTAAGTGCTGTGTCTACTCTAGTTCACTCTGGATTAGACGTTTTTGCGCACAATGTTGAGACTGTGAGGCGACTTCAGCGTATTGTTAGAGATCCTAGGGCAGGGTAAGTTCTGGAGAAAACTTTCTTCAGTTCTGTGCTTTGAAAGACTTCCTAATATTTGGTAATTTACAGCCTTTCTATACATCCAGTGGATTTTGCCAGATCTTAGCGACTTGATGTATATATTCTGAACTGAAATATTGATCAATATACCATTATTGTGTCATTTGATGAGTTGCTAAAGAAATTTTTTCAAGTGGTAAACCATCCTGTTTACCAAACATATAACGAATAGTATTTGCAGGATTATTACAGCTGGTGTTCCTTTTCTCTGTTTTAAACATTATATACTGAGCTTTTGCCTCTGCTAGCTTATGGATGAAACTTAAGCTTAATTTTTTGGTATTTCTTGCAATTCTAACTATCCCCTCAATAAGGCCATGTTATTATCAAAATATAATTGTATGTTTCCTGTCAGATTTTGGGTACTTCCGTTGATAGGGAGCATACCTTTTTGATGAAGTAAGATGTTATATTACTGGCATCAAGAAGAGGCAATGAGTACAGGAGTAGAAGTGTTATTTTCTGTAAATGTTCTATATCCGGGAAGCATACTACTCCTTAAACTAACTACATTAAGGGTTGGGAGGAGGTCCATTTGCTGTCTTAAGGGGTAGTGACTGATGCAAGCCGTGGCTAGTGAGAGAGCTGAAGAATCTAGGTGCTATCTTCTCCATGTAGGTTTAGTTGTCGTGTCCGGAATTCTAAGTTTGTACTAGCATCTCTATTGGTGGTGGGTTCACTGTAATGCATTGTGTCTTGTAAAATCATACTACAAGGGGTTATCTGTGGGGCGGGAGAAGAAATAGNGGGGCGGGAGAAGAAATAGGTGTGGAAGTGGGCACTTGGGGGGGTTACCAAAGCATACTGATGGTAGATAATCTAAGGAAAAGAAGAAGAATTTCACTGAGTTGATCTTTGTTTATGCAAAGAAAATGGGAAGGACACTAACCACATTTCCTTGCATTTTAAATCCATTTCACAACTGGGGCACCTAAGCATAATTTCCAGTATTCGAACAAACAGATCCACAATTTGTTTGTGAGTTCTTGAATTTACAGCATATCATAATAAACTCGTGTGCTATATGTCCCTAGAATTGTATAGTGATAATGAGTGTTCCATCAAGTGATTGTATTACTAGTATGAGTTGCTAAATAATTTCATATTGGATGATGCAGGTATGAACAAAGTCTATCTGTGCTTAAACATGCAAAACTCGATAAGAAAGGGATGATAACAAAAACTTCTATAATGTTGGGACTTGGTGAAACTGATGATGAGCTGAAAGAAGCCATGGCTGATCTAAGGGCCATAGATGTTGATATTTTGACACTGGGTCAGTATTTACAGGTGAGCTAAACAGTACCCGCTTTCAACCTCTAGATACTGGTTCAAATCCTATATAACTACTTATGGAATGGCCTACTGGTTTCTGCTGTCTTGCCACTTTTGTGTTCTCCAAAGATTTAATTTAATCTGTTTTTGATGTTTGAATTTTGTGATCTACAGAGGCTGTATCTATTCTTGTCTATACTTTCCTCTCCTAGGCTCCTAGCAGCTTAAACTTGTTAACTCCTTGCAAATATCTGTAGGCTTTAACAAAGTTATCCCTCCTTTGTGCAGCCAACCCCATTACATCTTACTGTCAAAGAATATGTTACCCCTGAAAAGTTTGCTTTCTGGAAGGACTATGGCGAGTCCATTGGCTTCCGTTATGTTGCCAGCGGTCCCTTGGTAAGACCTTACACTATTACCAGTTTCCTTTTGAATTTTGATTCTAGTTTTTCAATGTGGAATTGTAACTAGATCATGGATGGTACTAGTGAATCAAAACCAACTCTTCTGAAACAGGAGAATCAGACTTTTTTCGTTCTTAATCATATCATCTGTCAAGCTTGCAGTTATCTTTTTGACTGCTCCAATTGTGTAAGCTTTGTGATTTAACGGTGTTTTTCCTTCTCCAGGTTCGATCCTCCTACCGAGCAGGAGAACTGTTTGTTAAGACTATGGTGAAAGAGAGTGCCAGAAATGCGCAAACTATATCACAATAATTTGCTGTATCTTCTCACACACACATACAAGAAGCTGCATTCAAATTCTTTTGAGAGACTGATGATTATGACAAAGAACAAGAAACCTGAACACACAATACTATGTAGTCACAAAGCTTTTAGCTTTGATCAGTGGAATGGAATCTTACAGAGCCTTAAAAGGCCAATTTTTGCTGTCTGATTGTTGTACTCTTTTTCCCTTTCAATTCTATATACAAAATTAGAAGGATTTTAGTTTGTTTAATGTATTTCTTTGATGCTAATAGATGTTTTTAAAGCTCTTGACCTAAGTTTGGCCAATTTGTGGGATAATACATAAATCATGTTAAACAAAATAAACATATTACACTATTACTTATTAACAATATTCCATTTATTATCTCTTATTTGTTTCCAATGACAAGAATTTCACTTTTAACAAAATATAGCAACCGTATTAGCGTCGATTTTAAAAATTTGTCTTCAAATATCTATTTAAGTCATGAAATTTAAGTCTGTTTTTAGGAGAAATTTTACTTCCACTCATAAAATTTTAATTTTTTCAAAATAAAATGCATGTCCAGATACAATTTTATGTTTCAAAAACTCAAAAATTCAAGTTTCGACTTCAGAATCTATAGCGGGAGTTTAGTGTTTGATAATATATTTGAGGGGCTATTTTTAAACTTACCCAGAACTTGAGGGATCTGTTTTGACATTTTCTCTACCAGCCACCAAAAGGCAACTATATAAGCCATTTGTCACTTTGAAAATGGGGAAAAACCTTTTACCACTGAACAAAACGCACTCAAATCCCCATTGTAGAGAGAGAGAGAGAGAGAGGAGAGAGAGAGAGAGAGAGATGGCGAGAGATAGCTGCCTGGCGCGTGTGACGGCAGGGGTGGCCGTCGGTGGTGCAATTGGTGGCGCTGTTGGTAACTTTTCTTCTTAAACCCTAATACCCTTTTTCCTGCTTTTTTGCCCTTAATGGAAACCCCACTACCGATACTTACTGTTGCTCTTATTCTATTTTGATTGATAAGAAAAACGTTCATTTCTCGATTCATCGTGAAATTGGCTTGAGAAATTGACCATTCTAAATGAAAATAAAATATTTCCTAAGATGAGTTTAGATGGAGTAATATACTAATATAGTAGTGAGGATTCCCTGAAGTGGGTTGAGAATCAGAAGGTCTTAGGTTTGGTAAAAACACTAGTTGATTTCTTTGCATCTGTCGAGCTTTGTCCAAGCTTTGTGGACTGAGTTATTCAATACCTGTTCTGGTGGGAGGTAGCAGGTAACTCATGGAATTAGTCCAGCTGCGGACAAGATGGCTTGGAAATAGTAATAAGATGGTCAATGATCTAAATGGGTCCGAGTAGAGTGGAATTGATACAGAGGATTTCCGTAGCGGACCTTAACTAATTTGGGATTGAGGAATAATGGATGGATCTTTTGGGAAGGGATTGATGATGTTATATCAATTAGATTTTGATTCAGTGGTTTATCAATGATACTGATTGGAAATGGCAGAAGGGAAGTCTTATTCAATAAAACTTAGCTAGGGCAGGCACACTTGAAAGATCGTATCCATAGTTAATGAATCGCTGCAGAGCTAGAGTACAGTAACCTTAGCTATTAGTTTCAGTTAGTGGAATAAAATGAGCTGGATTAGGGCAGAATGGTATAAAGGATTCATGTAGCTGACCCACCTAGTTTAGGATTGAAGTGTAGTTGATTGATTGAGTTGAGTATTAGCAGGAAATAAGTGGACAGGTTAAAGCTTTCTTTCTTCATAAAACTGTTCTAAAGCACTATAAGTAGACATAACATATACTTCTGCTTAGTAATTCCTTTTTTCGATAACCTCTTAATCTCCGAGGGTCAGTAGCGCATAGTTTTACTTAAATACTAGGCTTTTATCTGTGGTAGAGTTCGAACCCGTGACGTGTGTCTATCCGACGCATCACACATTTCTCTCTTACAGCTAGACCAAAGCCCTTGAGGCCTTTTGCTTAGTAATTTTATTTTATTATAAGAAAGAAACATATAATTTTACTTAATTGGCATCAACAGATAAAGACGTGGAATACTTTTTTATAAGGTAAGTAATAAAAACCTAGCAACCTTTTTTTTTTTTTGGGATAAGCTAAGATATAAAAAGGCGAGCAACCGCTTTTCTATAAGGTAGATAAAAGACAAGCAACGTTTTATGAACTGGATTATAGATGCGCTACAACAGGTAATTCTAATTACGTTTCTACACTAGGAAAGAAGAAAAGTGATTTAGAGACCAAACAAATTTTATGTAGTTTGGTGGACTAAAAAAGAGAAGAATCCCATATAGTATTAAAAATTTGGGTTGTGTAGTTGGTGTAAAAGGAGGAATTATAGTTAAATACTCTATGGTAAAGGAAGTAAATCCNGACAGGGCCCCAACCTACCAGTACTATACAACAAAAGAAAATGAACTACACCTATATTTTGACTCTATTTTTCAAATGAAGGGTCACTCAGGGTTGTTAAAGTATATTTTAAAAATTTTCTTTTAGAGTTTCTTACCTCTTGCTCTGTTGGGTACTGATTCAGAGTTTTCCATTTACTGAACATATCCCTTTTATAAGTTAAGATGTTTACCGAACATATCTCTCATATACTGAGTTGGAAAATTAAAAATTCTTTTGGGGAGGTTCAATTTTGTTAGAAATAAGAATACGTGGAGCTAAGGCATATGGAAAGAATTTCATTTTTGGCTTTGTGATACATTTTTGAAGGAGGTTCTTTTATAGTTGAATTCATACATTCACCCACTGAATGCACTTACCTTTGCCAGGCCCTAAGAATGATGTCAAAAAGTTTTCATACGTTAAGATTTCAAAACAAAGTATGATTAGCTTGATGGGAATGTCTCGTTCATACATTAGCAAAAGAAGCTTTAATAATTTGAATTGCATTTTATTCATAATTTTCATTTGTAGGTGCTGTTTATGGGACATATGAGGCTGTTAGATACAAGGTAAGTTCGTCATCTGTGAATGCAGTCTAGCTTCAATTCTTCTCCTTTCTTTATTGTTCTTTAAAAATCTGGTAGCTAGATTTTAATGGTAATTCTTCTTTGTTGAGATTGAGGGTTTGAATCTCGTGTGGGACATATTTGTACCTGATCAAAAAAATGGTAATTATTCTTTGTTTTAGTAGTGCAAGTAAATACCTTATCAAAAAGAAGTAGTGCAAGTAAATAAATCTAGGTTAATTGATTTCATTGAAGTGCCTTCAAAGCTATGTACTTGTGGAACAATACTGTGGTTTATAGTTGACGGTTAACCAGCTTGCAGTTTCTGATATCCTCAATTTGATTTTTAAAGCACTAGAAGCATATTATAACCAGTCAATGATATCATGTAGGGGTCCTGACACTTTGTTTCCCAAGGTATCCAAATTGTGGTTTATATTGGCCACCTCATTACAGTGTTAACACACTGAAATTTTTGATGCATGTTTGTGTGATGGTTAGATCAATAATTCGCTCCTTTCGAGCAAAAAATTGTAAGGTTGTTTTCTGTTGGGTGGAAACTAAAACAAGAAATGCAGTTCGACAAGCTAGGGTGGTTTAATGCAGTTGATGAGAAGAGTTACAACAGGGCTTGATGCTCGGATGGGTACATATTTTTTTGCGGGGCCTTAATCCTTTAAGTTGTTCCAATCTTTTCTCATAAGGGAGCTGAGTAAAATTTAGTTACAGACAGCCAATTTAGAGAAAATATTCTTTTTTGGGGGGTTAAAAAGAACATATTCTTTCTTTCCAAAAGGTTCCTGTAGGGCACTAGGAGACCATGGGCCATAGGTCTATGTTTCTCAATTCTAATAGCTGTCCAAAATTATACGAAATTGGACTGTTGAAGGTAACCCATTAGATTCCAAGTTGCAAGAAAAACTATAGTAGAAAGCTCAAACAACTTGACAGTGAAGAAAAAGTGTGGTTAAACAGATTCATCTTCTTTTCTGAGCTTATGGCCCCTTATTTGAAGTTTGTGTTGAGTTACTTTTACTCGAGCACTATGAAGAGCTCAATTTTGGGGAGGATTGTGCTCTCCAAATGGGGTGCATGGGAATGAACTTTTATAAGAATCTCAGTGCTCCACTCTTCTCTTCTGATTGCTCCACTTTCTTTTTCCAATAGTATTTGAGTATGGCCAAGAGAGATCTAATGGGGACAGTCAGATTTTTCCACAGCAACAGGGAATTTTTCAAGAGTCTCAGTGCATCTTTCAATACTGCAAAAGGATAGACCATCGAACATCAACCACAAACCTAGGGAACATTCAATTTATTGGGAAAAGGCAAGAATAGAGAGTTTGTGGGGGGTTGGGGTCGCAGCATGGTTAATACATGTTTCATTTGTTAGCTTTTCTTCTTAAACAAGATAAAGAAATTCTGATAAATAATGTCTGTGTCTTTTCTGGACAATTTAGACGTCAAGTAATGGATGAGCATTAATTGAGGGGGTGTCGAGGATCCTACTTACAAGAGCAGCAGCTCTTTCTTTTCTTTTTCATTCTAATCAATATCTGGTTTGTGCCTTTACTACTATCAATTTCCAGATTAAGTTAACAATAAGGATTCTGCTTTTGATCTTTTTGTTTCTTTACCTTTCTGTCGAGATGTCTATGAATTCTTTCCTCCTTTTTTCGCGATTGAGATGCAAGTGAAATCTGTGGATCCTCTAAGTTCCATGTTGTGGTTCCTTGTTATAGGCTCATGTTGTTATAGGCTCATGTTGTTATAGGCTCATGTTTGTCCTACTTTCTATTGCATATTTTCTGGTTCAAGTTTTCTTGATATATATATTCAATGACTTATTATTAGCCCACGACAACATGAACTTTCTGAACATTTTGCAGGTTCCTGGCCTACTGAAAATTAGGTACATTGGACAAACTACTCTGGGAAGTGCTGCCATTTTTGGTCTCTTCTTGGGAGCTGGAAGTTTGATACACTGTGGAAAGTCATACTAAACATTTCTTTTAGTGCTGACTAGAACTCTTTTTGTCTCAAGAGTATAGAACAATATTATCATTATCAGAAGAATGCTTCGTGTACTTCCGGTTTGTTTTTCGCGTATTAATTTTCCATTTCAGATTGAGTCTTCTCTTAGCTTTTAGCTCTATTTAGTAGAGCCTTGCGCATGGTGAATCTGGATTAGTCGAGCTAGTCGATTTCCAAGACCAGATGATTGAACAAAAACACTGTATTGTAGGCTGTGGGTTGCATGTTACAGTGCCAAATTTCTTGATTGACAAATATTACTTGAACGACATTAGACAGTCTACGTTAATGCAAGTATTTCTAACTGTTTTTACGATTGAACCCTTGACCTGTTGGTTAACACGAAGCTAATTTTACCATTGCTTCAAGACTTTCTTTCACATTCTTGAATTCAAAAGTTGACACAAACATGAATTCTGTATCAAAAATTGTGTTCATCATCATGGGACTTGTGTTTAAACCATTTCACATGTTATAAAATCCCTTTATGTTGATCCGTGTATAATATAATGAATTACTGTGAAAATAAAGGAAAACGGGTTTAAAATACCTGTTCATTTTTATTTATTAATTAATTTTGTCCTTGTTATAATGTAGGACTTGTAATGAAATTTAACAAATATACTCTTAAATTTATGGTTTCTCCCAAATCAATCAAATTATCCGATTTCACTTAATTATACAAAATATATTAGGGAGAAATCTAAATTAATCGAATCAGTGTTTCTTGAATACTAAAATAAAATTAAAGACAAAAATAATGCTTAAATTTTTATATTTCTTTTTTGGAAAGAATTTGCATAATATTATAGTACTACTAGTAAAGCATTTATAGTGAGTACTATAGGGATCCTTAACCAAAAAAATAAAATAAATTAAATTATAATTTGACTAAGCAATTTTCTCATTTGTGAAACATTCCCTCAATTTGACCTTTGCCTTGTTTGAACCTGTTGTGTGAATAATATCACAACACTCACATCGATCCATCTGCAAAAAGAAAAATAAATAAATTAATTAAAGCACATCCATTACGAAGTCCGGCAAGCGATTAGATCCTTATCTCTTAAACTCAAAACCTTTAATTAAGAATAAAGTGATGTTTACCATCTCTTACAATCTCTATATCTAACATGATAAACTAGTAATTTCCTATCTTTATTTTTATAACGGTAAAAGTTCAGTAACTATACGTGAAAATAGTGTCACTCTAATCGCAAGTAAAAAATAAAAGGAACAAAAAAAAAAACCTTACCTCTATACGTTTTGTTCTAGGAGAGTAGACTTGAATCTTGTCGACGTAATTTGCCGGATGGTTGCCGCCGATGAGACAACCCGGCAACCGCCGCACCGACGACCGGGAATACGTGGCCATAATTTCATTTTTATTCCACGTTTCCCCGATGGATTTCAAGAAAAACACATGAGGAGTCTCACAAGAATCCTTTGCAGACGATCTCGTGTTAAACATGTAATATGGAGGATTCTCAGGTTTGTGAGTCCAAGTTTCAAATGTTTCAATAGGGTTTATTAAATAACTCCGAGGCATAATTTTCTCGTAAATATGAACTGAATATCCCCATGATACCGAAAACGTCCAATTGCTAGGCCTATGGTGGCATATAGTTTGTTGTAACATGCGAGATTGATCCAATTTTGCTGCTTTCATAAGGTGTTTTGTTGATTGCGTACGATCCATTGAAGGGAAAATTGGCGCTATAGCATCAAAATGGTGAAGTGACATTAATGGTACTTTTGGATGTGACGATAATAACCCCGAAATGTCACCACGTAAATCGATCTGCAACAAAAAATTTGAGTATTATAATTAATCAAACTAACAATAGAAAAAAAAAATACATTGTTACTAATTTATATGTTTCTTTCTGTCAATAAAAAAAATAATATTTCAAAATAGAAAAATAAAAATAATAATCATGTTACTTATAAAATAACTAGTGTAAAGCAACTAAGCATACAAAATTCTTTGAACTTTCACAGGGTTGACCAATTTCTCTCTCTCCTCCCTTCCCTCTCTCTCATTCTGCATTTCAAAGTGATGAGTGCGTGTCGAATTCTTCAAGATTAGTATAGTTTTAGAGAATTCAGACTTTCATTCATTGACATTTTTTGAAGAATTCGAGTAACATAGAATAAATTTCATATCTTTACTAAAGAAACGAACAAACAAATTAACAAAAAAGAAAATGTATTCAACTCGATACGGATACGATAATATTTTTGAAAAGTGTGAGCAGACGTACCTGATGAAGACCTTTGAGAGGAGAGAAGCTAACTCCAAGATCCACAATACAAGTCATAGTAATAAGATCAGCAGATCTTAAAAATGGATATCTCCTTAAACAACTCTCCATATCTTCAGCCAATGCTTTTGCCAATGGATAACTCAAAATAAATCCAGCACCCCCAAAACCTTGATGAAAAGAGAACCAAAAATTTGACAAAATGTACTCACTTTGAGCCCCAAAATAGTAGTACTTGTTGTGGTCATATTTAGCAAGAACATCAACAATATTTTCCAAGAAAAATATCGAATCGTCGTCCCCCATGACCACCCATCTCACACCTTCATGTTCTTGTTGAAAAACCTCCATGATACCATGTACCATTCTAGCCATAATTGGTGCAACATGTTGAGTTTCTTGGACTAGTTTGGTTATATTAGTTGAAACTCTATAAGGGGGTGAATTTTTGGACCATGGCAACAAATTTGTACTAGGGGCCACATCAAGAAACAAGTACCCTCTTGTCACTTTTGGCCTCCACCAAGATTCAATGTAGTTTTTCCTATAGTGCCATGCCTTTTCAGAGCCAAGTAGGCCAAAAACTAAATGGCTAAGATTTGTGGGGTTTGTGTCATTTGATGAAATCAAATGAGAAATTGGTGAATTATTATTATTGGAGGATTGTATTAATGACTCATAAGATGATGAACAATTTGATCTTTGAAGAGAAAATTGAGGCTAAGTAAAGAACAACACCTGAAAATAGGACAACTTTGCAAAAGTTAGCCACAAAATACTTGTCAAATATAGATCCAAACTTGTCTCTCAATGAATCAAATGAAGGAAGCACATTTTTCTTCTTCTTGAATTGTGAATGAAGAATTCAACTTTAGAATATAAAGATGAAGGAGGCTGCTAAATTATTTTATTAATTGTTGATATGAAGAGGTTATTTCTGAGAATTGTATGTTGACTATTTAAGTAATTATATATACCATTTGAAGGAAATCAAGCCCTTGTATATATGTAATCTATTGGCAATATTCTAAAAAGATAGCTACCCAAACTATTTTATGGTAAGAAAATAATGACAATGCTATTTTCCTTTTAGAGGTGTATAGAATAATTGAGTTAATTATTTAGACGGGTCACTAACTAACAACCGTTATCATAGAAAGTCGATAATTAGTGGAAATTATTTTAAAAAGTCATTCACTTTATTTATAACAGAAAAGTCAATTCATATTACTATTTCACTTACAAAATCACTTAACTATTAAAGTGATCCGCCTTATTTTATCGATTGAATCGCTTTTTTTTAAGAGATCTTAAAAAGTGATTCAATCTTGTAAAATATAAAGCGGGTCAATTTCATGATTAATTAAAATAAATAACTTTACTCAGAAAATTCTAGTTGCAGGAAATGACACTAATAACAAGAGTGACTTTGTTAGTGAAATGGTAATGATTAAGTGACTTTTCTATTAAAATAAAATTGAGTGATTTTCTGAGATAATTAATCATTAATCGAGTGACTTTTATATTATAAAATAAAATCGAATAACTTTTTTAAAAATAAAAAATTTTTAATTTAATGATTGTCTCAGAAATTAACTCTAAAATACTTAAATATATATAATACATTTAAATATATACTATTTGGTAGAGAAAATGCTAATATTTATATGTAATACAAAACTTACAAGTTACAAGTAGTGATCGTTGACATAGTAGGTAATTATTAGGAAGGAATTAGCTACAAAATTTAGCGCTAAATTCGTCATTAAATAAGATTAATAACGAGTTTTTACTGTTTAACGACATAAATATAAAATGATAAGATTGAAAACATACCTCACAATACTAACATCAAGATAATATTTAGGAAAAATAAATTTAACCACGTTTTGACCTTAATCATTAAAACTTCAACAATGATTATTTTTCGATCACAAAAGTTGAAACGTAATTATTTTTGAATTTTAAACATTAAACTCAAAATTTCAAATTAAAATTTTTAAAAAATTGAAAGGTTAAAATATTACAACCATACTATAGTTAGTGAGAAAATGTTTTCTTATCCAATATATGAATAAAATTGTGTCCTTTTTATTGACATTGATATTATTTGAGGACCAGTACAAATTAACCAGACAAGAAGTAGCCCTACTATTTTCACTAGGTAGAAAGAAAAAAATATTTTTAGAGATTATTATAATTTTATCGAGGCGAAAGAGATTTATTTAAATATTTTAATTATAAAACTAAATTGTATATAATAGATAATGAACTTCTCTCGTGAAAAGTCATGTCTCCATCATTGTTGTATATGTACGTTTAATGATTTATGTGATATATAAATCTCCAACTCTATACTATTAAAAATAGAAGGCAACAATCGGTAGAGGGAAATTGACAGATTAGAGGAAAACTTTCATTTTAAGAGTTTGATTTTTCATCTCTTAATTTCTTCCCTATTTTCACTAATTCCTATCCTAATTTCACACAAAATAAAAAATGACGGATTAAATCGATCCAAAAACCGAATGAAAACCGAATTCGATCCGTTGAAGATTTATTTTTTTAATTAAATTGTCTCCAGCTTAATGATTTTAATCATTTTTTATCGACCTTTTTGGATAAGAATTCTTCTCGAATTGTCTAAACTATCTAAGAAATTTGAAGGGTTCACTAGGAATATTTTTATTTTAATTTTCATTTCCGAGAGATGAAAAAGGTAAATATTATTAAATCGATAGCGATTACTAGGCTGGTACGATTATAGCACCTACCACGGAAAAACTTTACTTAATTGAGTTTCATGTAGAAAAAAGTTCAAGCAAAAATCGAAAATCAAATTAATTGATAGATTTTTTTAAATAAATAAAATAAAATAAAAAATTTTAAAATGTGGGTTTTATATTTCTTGATTTGCACGTTAAAGGCCCATTTTTAAAATTGATTTCTGATCACTGACCCGTATTAAAAGGATCTGAGAAATATATCCAAATTCAGTCCTTTTTATTTAATCCTATTATTAATTATAATTATATTATTTGTTAATCACATATATAAATATGTTTGACGTAAATCGCCAACAAATATAGTGAAATAATTGAAATCTCTCCGATGTTAATTAAAAAGTTTCCGATAGAGAATTGCATCTCTTGGTAAGGAAGATTTCTAAATTTAAAATTATTTCATTGTGAATTAACTTAACATATCTAAATTAATTGAATTAGTGGATTTTGAATACAAAAGAAATGCTTGACTTGACACTAGTGGTGAAACCATATAATCATCGAAAAATATTTTAATATTTTTAATTAGAATTTACTTTATCACCGCTACCGATTTAAAAGTAAAAACAAAAAAGTAGGTTTACATTTATTATTAATTGAAAAATAAGTGACGTAGGTTTTTATTAAAGTGGTCACATCACGTGCACTCTAGTTGCCAAATTGACTAAAATTAAAAACTATGTCCCATGTGTGGTTTTGTACTATTTTTTATTCTCCAATAAGCTTTGAGAAACAAATAAATAAATATACATAGAATATTCCGGGTAGGGGTGGGTGTGGGGTAACATGTGTGTGGGTGAGCATGGTTTGGTATAGTATGGTAATCAAAATTTCGGTTTAGTAAGTAAGTTTGATTTTTAATTTATAAAAATATTTTACTATTATATCATTTTAGTATCAAATTAATTTGGCGTGATTATGTATTTAAAGTTCGATTTTAGTATATTGCGGTACATCAAATCGATAATCATAATTTGTTCTGATTTCAATTTATATGTACTCACATATAATAAAAATTATGGCTTTGACTTTTGAGAAACGCCTCAATTATATCATCACTCACACCTTACGTACGTAAATATTCAAAAGAAAGTACAAACATGCGGTTTTGTTAATCAATTCCACAAAAATGGTATTTCACTAAGATATGATGGTCAAAGTTTCATTGTCTAACTAATTAGTTTTGTATCAATACTATATTTTTTAGTATCATAATAATATATATATATATATATATATATATATATATATATTTGTATATGAAATTATGTACTCTGTATGGTATTTGGTATTTCGGTATTCTTATTTATAAATATAAAATACCGTATCAAATATAAAAAAATTTATAAACATATACCAAATATCATAATACGTAAAATCGTGAGGACAAACATTTTGATTTATATGGTATTCGCATCTACTATACTATGCCCACTCCCAATCCCAAAGTCTAAGTTCAAAGTTCAAACCATTCGGTAAAAACTAGGCGGGATGATCAGTTTTTGTTTCTTCTATGAGTTTTTAGCCACTACTTGAAAATTATTACAAAAATAGCTACTTTTGATGTGGAAATAAAATTCAAACAAAATCAAAAATTGCCTACTTAAAATACGAAAAAACTTATAAGGTTTGAACCTTGTAAGTCGTTTCATTATTTTGAACGAATACAGATTTGAATCCATGAATTCTTTCTTGATTTTGAAACTCCAGCAAGTTTTTGAATCTCATAAATCGTTTCTTATTTTCACTTATTAATTCTTCGAATTCCAATAGCATTTGCTAGAGTTGTTTCGTGTTTTAGTTAAGAATATTCTTTAAATAGACTTTTTTCGTATAAAAAAATAACTAATTATTAATAACTTTTAAAATCGTGACTAATATTTGATACCCACGGTTAAAAAGTGGCTACTTACCTACTTTATCCAACCATTTAACAATGAAAGGTCTGTGAGTTCATATATGGGCCAGCCCACTTAAATTGGGCCCATGAGATGACGAACCCAGAAAATTAGGCCTAAAATATAATTCTGAAGGCCTTACAAGTTAACTAATAAACCTTTAAGACTTCAAATATATACATGTAATTAATTCAATATTAATTATCAATGACTTCTTAATTAATATTTAATTAATCATAATTAATTAATACATTTTCAAAAAGTCAAAACTCGTAATCTTATTTAATACAAATATAGATTGTAGAATTAATTATCGAATCTAACTACTATAGTAGTTAGTAATTACTTCCCTTATTTAATTTTGGTATTTTCCCTTTTTATAAAATAATTACAAGTAAATCTTCGTAATAAATATTAATTAATTAATTAATAATCTGATATAAAATAAAACCAATATGCTATAATAATTTTAAAAACTTATTGGACAAAAAATTTTAATTTTTTTTTTCTAAGTTTCTTTTAATAAAAAAGTGTAAGAAAAACAAAATTATATGAGTTTTTTGGAGAATACTTTCTGCTTACGTATCGAACACTAGAAAATCACTTATTTCCCGTTATACCAAACACGCCCTAACAATCAAACCGGTTGAATAATTTAATAAAATGAAGATATATATATTAATTAATTATTAGTTAAGTGATAGTTATGTATGTTCAAATACATGTCATGCAACTAACGATAATTGTGGTGGAGTGATAAGTATTCCTTTATTCTTAACGACAAAATTAGGGTTTCGCCTTTGTTAAAGAATATTTTACGTGAGATTTCTCGGCTCGAATCCAGATATAGACAGATCCTAATGCGAGTGACAAACATTAAATGAGAAACGAAAAGAATACATATCTTGCATCTATCGATAATTATATGGAACTTTCTAATACCAATTCAAATTTAATCAAACCTTAATATAAATACAGAGTATCGTGTTATTTTAGAATCGACCTTTTATATAATTTTAAGACTGATGGAAATAGAAAAAATATATGCATGTGTCTCTTTAACTATTCTTTTCCTATTATATATTTCTTTCCTTTTTAAAAAAATAGGTACAGTAATTTATATGTGAGGAAGAAAAAAAATTACAATTTCTTTCTATTCTTCTGAATTCTGAATACGTTTTACCCTAATCTTATTTCTCTAATAATAATATGGTGTTAATCAAAGGCGAATTTAGAACGAGTTCTCCAGGTTAGTTGATTGATATTGATTGTTTTCAGCTCAAACCAGCTCAAACTGTGTATAAATATATGAAAATATTATATTGATTATCTATATGCATGCTAATACTAGATCAATATGTTTCACCTAATTTAACATAGAATTAAAATTGAAGGTTTTTTTTATATATTTCTTTTTTAATTCACGTCTTTAGTTTGTATTTCAACTTTAACTAATTTCTCGGATTGGAGGCGTAATTGTAATTTTTATTTTTATTTTAAAATTCTCAACTTCTTTTTTTTTATTAATTATTATTTGCAGAAAAAAGAAAAGAAATCCTCACATGCAGCATTAGATGAGACCAATGAATGAGTTTTATCGGAGGTATTATTACTTTTACCATGAATTACTATTGATCCCCTTTTTTGTTTTTAATATTTCAATAATATAAACCTTTTAAATTTTAATTTTATTTTTATTTTTCATTGGATATTCATATCTCTGTTTTGGGGTCAATTAATTCGAAGCCATTTAAAAAATCCCGTTTTAGAAGTAAAGTCTTCATTATTAAAGATAATTTCATTTTCAATGTTCGAATTCAAGAATGATACAATTTTCTTAGTTGTAAAGGCAATTAAAAATATAAAAACTATCTCTATGAATTTAATTTCTTTATTTAAATAGTACTTCAACCATGCCCTTTTCTTTCTTATTTTCCCTTTTTTTTTTTTCTTGGCATATTTTAATTTATTACACTGGACCAAAATTTAAAAAAAAAAAGGTATAATCTTCTTTTAAAAATATATTATTGTATTATGGAAACAACATAAAGAAAAATGGCCTAAGAAGGGAAAATAATAATTAACTAACCATTTTATATTCATTGTTAAATATTTTACCTTTTTTAGAATTCATTTCTTGTGTATATATATATATGATAAGTCCATAGACTTGGGAAAATATAATTTTCATTGAGCAAACAAGTAGAGGTAACTTGAAATTTTCCCCTATGAATTTTTTCAATTTAATTATGAATTTATAATATTTTATGTTGAATTATTAACACAAGTTTTCTAATTTTTTTTTGTCTAATTTAATCATCTAGAAAAATAAACATACTCACATATCCAAGAAATGAATCAAAGTTCATCTAAAGTGATGCCAAGGCCTGTTTGGTTTTGCTTGGTTCTGGTAAGTTTTTTTTCTAGTGTGGATTTTACTGTTTAGCTATAAAAATTTTAATGTCGATTATGTTGTGATTGAATATTTTTATGTATCTGATGCAGTCATTGATAATTATGTTGGTACTCGCTGGTGTTGATACCTTTTTGGGTCAATGTGTGTCATAAAGAATTGAAGGTGAAATTAAGGTACTGTCTCACATCAATTAATTTTATTTATTTTTTATACTGTCAGTACATGGAATATAAACTCGTCCATATATATGTATGTATGTACTGTTGTGTGCCGTTTAATAAGAGATGGATCGATAGTTCTTTAACTAGATAAATTGTTGCATAAGAAAAATCTTTAGATGTTACACATATGAAATTAATTTTCTATATCGTGTGGGTCCCACACACCTCGAATTTACTTAAATTAACATGGACAGTGAAAGATTTTCATAGCCGATTCCAACTAATTTGTGATTGAGACATGATTGTCATTATTTGTTTTGGGTTGCGGAGGAGAAATAGAACAACGTAGGGATCTAGGGAGGGTAGGATATATGCGCATCTTACATCTATCTTTGTGGGGTAGAGATTAGCCTGATAGAGGAGAAATGGTTAAAATAATTTACTTGACCTAATGACAACGAGATCTTGAAAATCTTGGTTTCTATAATTGTACAAGTGCATTTTTATTAGGGTAATAAAGAGAATAGTATGGACTATGTAAAAATTATGCTACGTTATCATTGTATTTTAACCTATGTAACGCTGCGGTGTTAAAATTTGGATATGAGTGTTTAACGATACTTTCAAAATTTAGTATATATGAACGAAAAGTAACATTTGACCAATAAACATTTTGTAATTTTTTGATAAATTAAAGGATATTCGATCACACCTTTCGACATACATAGCTATGCCCCCTCTAATGCCCTATCTTGTAACTAGTGTGACAGTATTTCGCGGATATGTCATTGTTAGTGTACTCGTTGTTAAAGAATCTATAGAATTAGTTGTTAGCAAGATGATCTATTCCCAATTTTATTGGAAAATACTTGTAATTATCCGATGATGTGGCACATCGTATTGGAGCCTAGGTGGGTGAATGGAACTTATTTGACCTAATGACAATGAAAATTTTGAGAATCTTGGTTTTTATAATTGTACAAGTGCATTTTTATTAGGTTAATAAAGAGAATAGTATGGACTTAAAGAATTACGTTACGTTATCATTATATTTTAACCTATGTAGCGCGCAATAACCTCACGCACAACGTAAAACTTTAACGCTATCAGTATATAATCATACCAATGACTTTTTAGTTTGGTTCAGTGAGTAAACTATTTTGGTGACAAAAGAGGGAAAGATCTTCTACCTTGTACCTCAATTGTCCTATTATTTTGTCGAGTTTCTGCTTCTATTACTATCCGTTGTTTCTGTACTTCGTTACTTTCGTTGGACTGCTTTGTATTTGTTTTTCTTTGAGTCGAGGGTTTGCTCTAAACACCCGGTCTGTGCATACTCTACCCTCCCCAAACCCCACCCTGGTGAGAACTACACCGGCATTTTGTTGTCGTTTGGCTGTTGTTGGTGTTGCAGTAACCAATGTCTGGTCTAATTTTCAGGTGTATGATCAGGGGCAATGTACAAGATGTTCTACAAAGCCATTATCACAAGAACATCAAATTTGTATCCATGTTAATCATCTTAATGATGGTTGGTTTGGCTGTTTCAATAGGAACTTTTGTGATGCTAACAATAAGAGCAGGAAGAAGAGAAATGCATTTGTAGCACTTGCACTTATAAAGCAAATGGAAGCAACTCAACAACAAGAGAGGAAGAATATCAACAAAAACAATGCATTTATTCTTGCAAATCATGATCTTAGAGCTTCTCTTGCTTCAATCACTGGGTTAATCGAGCTCTGTCGCACCCAGGCTTCACCTAAATCTGAATTGGTGAACTATTTGGATCTCATGGAATCTTGCACCCAATGCATCTTTTTAGGCCGTGTATTTATCTCGCTGGATTTCTAACTTATATACTTTGACAATATAAACAACATTTATAGTAGCAAAGTATGGAATCTGTGCATAAATAGTGATCTTTAAGGTTAGTGTTTTAGTTCATTCTTTGAGATCAGTCGATTTGATCGTGTCGTCTTTTAGATTTTTTTTTTTACTATCTGTTGCTTCTGTACTGTGATTATTGTATTACTTTTGCTTTAGTTACTATTCAGCATGCTTTAGATACTTTCACAGCTGTTAACTCTTTTTTGGATTGCCTTGATTTGCTTTTTCTCTGAGCTTAGCTTATCTCAAAAACAACCTTTCTATCTCCGAGGTAGGGTAAAGTTCGCATCAATGTATTATATAACATGTTATGTCGTAGCAGGTAAATTTGTCTTATTTCCTGCGCTGTTAATCCCACTTTTATTAGACCTGTCATAAGGATATATGGCAGAAATGATCTTTTAGGGTAGTGTTTTAGTTAACTATTTGATATCGATCGGAGTTAAACTTATATGCAGTGACAGTCTAAAGCTCTTATAGTAGCAATGCTTTTAACATGTTATGTCATACTAGGTAATCTGTTCTGCTTAAGCATTTGCTGATAGGGCAGTTAAATTGTCATAAATATATGTATTGAGATATGCATGTAAAGGCGGATTCAAGATTTAAGATCAGTTTGCTCGGTTAGATATTGTTTATCTTGTGTGTGCTTGCCTTTCTTCCGTGCATGTAGTAAAAGTCAGTTCATAAATAAAGTGTATATGTAATATCAAAGTTAAGGGATTTTTTTTTCATTTTTTTGGGTTTCTTCAGCCTTGTTGAGTTCAATTTCTGGGACCAGCAAGTTAGAAGAAGGGAAGAAGCAACTTAAAGAAGAAGAATTCAACATGGAAGAGCTACTAGAACATGTTGTCAACATCAATTACCCGAATGGAGTAATGAAGAATGTCGACGTGATACAGATCCATGTAATGTTCTACTGAAGATTCTCTCGTGTTAAAGGCGATAGGAGAACTAAGACGGATACTGGGTAACTTGCATAATGCAGTTAAATTTACCTCAGAGGGACATGTTACTCTTCGTGCTTGGGTTCGAAAACCAAGTTTTGATCGAAGTTGCAATCTTGCTGCGAATACAACTGATTCTAGTACTGGTTGTCTGTCATGCTTATTTTCACAGAACAATGATTCTTCTGCAGAAGTGAAAGTACTGAGCAAAGTTCAGCAAGATCCCAATTGCATGGAATTCGTATTCGAGGTGGATGATACAGGGAAAGGAATTCCTAAGGAGAAACACAGTATCAGTTTGAGAATTATGTTCAAGTGAATGATCAGACAGCTTCTGCCTGCGAATCACAAGCAGGCACTCCGCTTAGGCCTGGGGATCACTCAGTTGTTGGTACGTGTAACCTTTTCCTATATATGTACATTATCGAATTATGTGTGAGCTAAATAAGAAAGTTATTTATGAGAACACTATGAAACAACACAAGAACTATTTGTTTTCAGCTACATTTTGAGCAAGTTTCTGCTGAAGAATTTGTATGCATTTCGAGAATTTGCTTTCATAGAGAGTTTATTGAATTTCTTACTTCATATCTCGTGTTAATTCCTTATTTACGTTCATTTTTTCAGGTTCGTTTAATGGGAGGTGAAATAGGTATCGTCGATAAGCAAATTGGTGAAAAGGGCACTTGCTTCAGATTCAACATTTTCCTCATAGCATGTGATAAGCATCAAGCTGAAGATCATTATGCAGTTAGTTTTAACTATGGAAGAGATGATGATTTGGAGTCGCAGTTGGAGGAAGTAGTATTACTAGCCACCAGAAATCCAATGTGATTCTTTTCATGAAGGAGGACTCCAAAGAAGTCGAGTACTTCGGAGATTTATGGTGAGTGTATTAGGCTTAAAGGTACATATCGTGAATCAACACGAGCAGTTTTCTCGTATGCTGAAGAAGGTAAAAAGAATATAATCAACTTCGCATCATATTACCCTTCTCCTCCTCCTCGTTCCTCGAATGTCAAAGGAAATTGGCCTCAGTTCTCTAGATGGAATAGATATCGATGATCCTATCTGTCATCCTCAGGAGAGGCATAGGATTTGGTTCAAAGAGAGCACTTGTAAGATCTATCTTGGATCATAATTGATATACAAGTGTTGGACTAACTAGAGAAATTAAACGTGCTATGGCTGAGTTCCGAGAGGACTCCTAAGAACGTGTTCCTTCGAGTTGTTTGGCTCGATAAAACTATGGCCTAGATGAGGATATGCTACCTTCAACAGATATTGTCATGGCAAAACCTCTACATGGTTCTGATTTATCGTGCCTCGGATTTGTACCAGAGTTCAGAGATAAATTTTTACCAATTGTGTCCCAAGAAATGAAGGATGAAACAACTGCAGGAGTGAAGTTTGAGGAACCTCCAAGGAGGTCTGTGGCTCACCCTTAGAAGCCAAAAGACAGGATGTTCTCATTGATGTTAACAGGCGTTCTAGTAAGAACTTACCTTTAACAGGAAAGAGAATCATGGTGGTTGAGGATGGTTCCGCGCTACTTGTGATTGCAAAAGAATCGTTTCAGCTTGGTGCAACCACTTGCACATGTAGAGATGTGGAAAAGAAGCTCTAGATTTTGTTTGCAAAATCCTCAGTGATCGACTAAATAGGGCCATCCACTCCTTCACCAATTATTTGATTACATTCTGATGGACTGTAAGGTAACATGTGAATTCATATTCATTTCTTCTAGTTGAAAACTATGTTTGTGATTCTTCTGATGGATTGTGAGGTAAGATCACGGACACTTTTGGAGGATCCGAGAAACATAGGTTGAAAAAGAACTATTAGAGCCTATTCAACTCACTCAACATGTTAACTACACCAATAAGATATTACATTGTCAGTGTATATAACTTACTATATCATCGTTTGTTTTGTTTTGTTGCAGATGCCAGTGATGGATGGATTTGAAGCAACAAAGGCATCAGGGAAGAAGAGGCACGTTATGGAGTTCGGATTCTAATATTATAGCTTTAACAGCACATACAGAAGAAGAGAGAGACAAGATTTTTGAAGCTGGAATGGATTATTACATACCAAAACCTTTGAACTGTGCTAAGCTTCTTGAAGCCATAGATTATGTAGAACATGCTAAGGTTTAAGTCTTTATTTTCTTCGAGTTGTTATGTGATGCATAAAGTTTAGTTTTCTCCAGAAACTCCTGCAAGAGGGTCGCGAAAAACGGCCCTCAAGTGTCTTATGTTGGTTTCTCAAGTTATGATAGTGTTGTTTTTACTCCTATGTAGACATTTTTGTGATATGTGTTACATGAAATGCATACACAGCTATTTAAAACTTTGAAATACATTGATGTCAACTTTGATATGTTTTATCGTTGGTGCATCATCCGACCTAGGAGCACGGGTAGTTGACTCCCTATGACATGCAGTGTCATGAGCTCGAGCCGTGGAATCACTACTAATGTTAATGCTTTTACTTTTATGCTAGCTAATCCTTGTTTTGTTAGTTTAAAGGCCAAATTCATAGATGTCTTAAAGAAGTTGTCATCACTGGCTAAGAATAATTTCATTTTTTTCCTCATACATTGTAGTCAAATATTCACCTAACTTGATGTTGAGTTTTTCAAGTAAAACTCGACGTTTGCATTGAATCAATTAAATGATTTTTTTTAGCCTTAAGATTTACAATTGTATTCTAGCTTGAATTTGTGACACAATAACAATTTTTTGGACAGTTTACATAATTCTTAATGCATTTTAACTATTCAAATTTCTAAATTTGATATAATTGTTCTTGTAATCAAACTGACATTTTTTAATATATCCTCAATTATCATTAATATAATACATGAGTCAATAAACAAAAGGGAAAATTGAACATGAGGATTAACAAGGAAAATAGAAAAGGGTATGGATTTGAAATCCAAATATTCATTAACTTGGGAAAATTTACAAGGAAAGCATTCCCAATAAGAGCAAAGCAACCTATTAAAACTACTTCTCTATTCCCCACACAGCAATTAGGGAGGGGAAAAACTCAAATAGAGAGGTCAAGCCACATGAATAATAGAAAGCCCCCAAGACTTGGTTTAGGGGTAAGAGCGTGCGCTGGATGTGTGGATTGGTCGCACGGATTTGAATCCGAGCTATGACAAAAGCCTGGTATGTAAGTGGACAATAATAGAGGAGCAAGACCTATTATCCACCGAGTTTCAAATCGTGCGCCACCGATCCTTGGGATTTCAAAAAAAAAAAAACTAGCAAGCAAACATTTAATTCCTAGTTCTTCTATGCCAACCCTTGATTCCTCCCTACACTTAGGAAAGTTAAACTATATGATCAAGATGATGTTCACTGTGGGGCATGAAGTTGAGTTGGGATAAAAAGGAAAAGGAAAACTCATGTACAAATGGTAAATTGCATGTCCTAGTGTGTAAGTTAAATCCACACTTGCAGTGCCAATGCTTTCACTTTGTCGACTACGCGCACGTTGTACAGCTCATAAACTCTTGCGCGGTTCTCCGCCCACCATTTTTCTGCTTGTTTCTCGCTAAACCGCTTCCGACTGCAAGGTTTTGACATACATTAGCCTTGACTCCATTCAAAAACAATGATTATATGATCTTATTGTACAATTATTGTATAGTGAAGTTTTGGCAATCTTGACAAGTAAAAAGAGGTCTATAGCACAAACAGCATATAAGCATAAATTTAATTGGCGAATTCGGGATAACTGCAGATATAAAGCAATGAAGATGATCTTGTTCATACTCAAATATGTTTTCCTTACGTACACATAGAAGATAAAGAGAAGTTGGCAGGTGATAGTCAGCAGCCAGAAAGAATAATACAGGTGATCATTACTAGAAGAATAATGCAGAAAGACAGAAAGTTCCCCACACTAATTACTTAAGTAGACTGTTTACCTGAAGCTTAACCCTTTTAAGATCTTTGACGCCTCCCAGGTAGGAGGTAAGAGCATTTCATACACCTTGGTTCATTTTGCTCAACCCATTCACTCTCAGTACGTGGGAATCACATTCTTTAGTTCTACCCCCATTTTTTGTTGTTGCCTCTGATCTCTTTGTCATTGTGAACAGCAGTGCGATTACTGGCATTGCTTGGTCCATTGGAAAGCAACTGGCTGTTAGATACACTTGACTCCAGTTCTTGAAAAGTAAGTTGATTGTGAACTTGGTCAATACAGCCATTAGGTATATCACTGGAGGTAATATTGGATTCCAAGGAAGCTGATTTAGGAGATTTGATGTTGCGTCCAGGACCTACTGGCAACCTTTCAGCCATTTCCTTCAGCTATTAATAATAAAGAACACAGTACAGAATATCAGGACACGACGCTAAGGAAAGTGAGAAATGAAGACTTGTGGTTCAACTCTCCCAACTCATTCGTTAAACCAAAACCCCTAACTTTTTTCTGTGCTAAAGAGAAGCAATAATTTTTTCCTACATATGCACAACTTTGACGCAACTTAAAAGTCTAATAGTAAAAATGAGCCCCAACTTACCTGAGAAGTAAGTGACTTGATCACTTCTTTTGCTGCTTTGCACGGCCGCCCCTCCCCGCAATTGCTATTGCCTCCTTCAGCTGCTTACTAGTTCTTCAGTTCCCAATTCTCTTGAAGTTGAGCCTTGTGTGTAAGAGTTTCCACCTATGATAAAAGATAGTAATGACTCAAAAAAGAAAAAATATATATAATAGTTTGGTGTTGGGTAAGGCTTGCAGTTTTTACTGTAATCTATTGCATTTCATATGAAGATAAAGCCTCGCAACTTACACATAAGAAGAGCTATTCATTCCTCCTGAGAAAACAAAGCAAAAGGAAAGAGAAAAGAGAAAAGAAGTTAAGAGGCATTTTCTTGAAGGAGTTTTAGGATAAAACGGATGGATAATATTCCTATTTCAAATGACGTGTCTGAGAAATTATCTAATATCTTAATGCAAGATATTGCAACCTCTTCAATTCCTCCAAATAGGGATAAGAAATATGTCTTGTCTTCATACAAATTAATAATTTTGGCTTTATAGTTATTATGCATAGCTGAAACATGCAACTCAACAATCCCTCACCGCTATTGGCATTATCAAAGATAGCTACTTGCCAAGTCCACAGATCTTTGAATATGTTGTTTATTCTATCATAAGATAGTAAGAAGCTTCTATAACAGATTCATTTTTCCTCTTATGACATGTAAGCAGAATAGTGTCTAAGGGGTGATTAATTCAAGAAGCATAGAGCAAGTGTTGGACAAGGAACTAGGGACATAACTACCATTTTTTTCCTAAATGAATAGGATACCAAATGCCTAATAATATAAAGAAGACAAACCTTGACAGTAAGCTAGGTTCTAGTTCTAGGGGTTCAGAAATAATGTCTGTTGTGCAAGTGGCAAGACTGATCTCAGCTAATCCAAAAAACTGTAATGAAGGAGCTTCATGAATTGATCTTCCAACTTTCAACAGCGTGTTTTAACAACTCCCCCAACCAAAAAAAAAAAAAAAAAAAGGGAAACCCTTTCAACAGCATGTGACTTGACATTCTCTTGCCTCTGTTGATCGTCAAGTACTTAACTCTGTTATACACACCATTGAGGTTCGACAGGTATCTAAAAGCCCAATGATACTTTTCTAACCAACATCTTGCTTTTTGTACATATCTCAGTATTAAAGGTTGGCACAAACATTAAAATCATGCACAAGCTTCTATCTTGGTTTTCAACCAGACTGAGCAATGTAGCTTATTATTTTCTACAAACTAGAGACACTTCGGTACTTTTCATTTTTGAAAGGCAAAATCAGCACTTCACAAGGTTTGAGATCCATATCAGAAACAAGTATAAAAACAGAAAGTGAAGAAACTGTGACCAGAAGGACATGGTTGCATAGTAGCAACAACCTACCTGTGCCTTCTAATTTAGCAACCTCTTGACTAAGACTTTCGTTTGTCCTTTCTTTTCGCATCACCCACAACAACTTCTTGGAGATGTAAGTCCACCCAGTGTTGGAGTTGGTGTAGTAGAACGAGGTGGACTGGGCCGTCTAGATGTTGGTGATGTTGCTCGAGAAACAATCCTTGAACCGGGTACTGAAGCAGAGAAGAACTTCTTGGATGAGGCAAACACTTGATTAGAAGATTTGGAACTATTCAGAGCTCCCAATTGCGAGGCACTACTGGGAATAGGTGACACACGACTACTGTTGAATTCAAACTTTTTCTTCTGTTTGGAAGAGCGGGTTTCAACTTGTTTGAAGGATTCCATTGAAGAAAATCTAGTAAGATGAGGTCGAGATCTTATATCCAACTTAGTACTTTTGTCTATGACATCAGTTGACCCCTGGTTCAGGCTTCCCCTTCACTCATGGAAGCCTCAGATGAAGCATCAGTTTCAATAACTTTTTTCAATTTATTACAACAATTATCAAGAGACACGATAAGGTTTGGGATTTGGTGCCACCATTGATGTCCTCAGAGATTTCTTGCTGCTACATGAATGACAAAAGACAAGACCACAGTTATAACAGTTGTGGCGCTTCCTTTTAAAATTAAAAGGAAGACGGCAGCCAGAACACATAGATTGGTCAACCCCTGATGCCCATTTATGAAGGCAAATAGCTGCCGTAAAATTAGTACCACAAGCAATACTTTTGACTTGCTTGTCTTTTAAAGCTTCCACTAACGTGGGAGAATTTCTGTCATCTGTATTACCATGACCCAATCTTCCATTTGCTCCCTTTCCCCATGTGTAAACTTCAGTTCGGGAAGTCAATACAGCAACATGGTACGCACCACATGCTATCTCCTCCACAAAGCTCTTTGAAAGTTTTCCTTCAACACGACAAGGAAGCTTCCCATCAGCTTGAGGATGACCTAATTGGCCATATACAGGACTTCCCATTGTATATACATGACCTGAAGTGGTTAGAGCAACTGTCAAGCTATGTCCACAAGTAACCTGGCAAAAGTTGGGTTCAACAAGAGCTGCAACACAAGTAGGAACAAGTTTTGACTCCTTGTCACCATGCCCAAGTCGACCTTTATCACCATCTCCCCAAGTAAAAAGTTTCCCCGAAGAACAATTGCTTGAACTAGAATTTCCCACCATGACTTCAACAACTGCAGCAGTATGCCAAACCCCACAAGCTGCTCGAACAGTTCGAAGCCCTTTCAGAGATTCCACTTCCCTAGGTTTTGAAATACTCTTTCTATCTCCATGACCAAGAACTCCAAAGGTTCCATCCCCGAAAGTAAATAATTGGCCTGCAGAGGTCACCACAGCGGTATGCCAGGGTCCGCAGGAGATATAAGAAACATGTATGCCCTCTAAGGGTCCATTTACCTTTTTGGGAACCCAATGACTAACTTCATTCCCATGCCCAAGAAGACCAAAATCACCAGCACCCCATGTGTACAATTCACCAGAAAGCGTTACAGCACAGGAATGATTTTCACCACAAGCAACAAGCTCAATGTTTGTATGGCTGAGGGAATCTATAAGCTTTGGATGCAAAACATCAGAATCAACACCATGCCCAAGCCTGCCTCCTGATTCCTCACCCCAAGAGAACATCTCACCCTGCTTTGTTACTAGTGCTGCATGTTTTCCACTGCAAGCTAAATTTTGGACATCCAGTACAACTGCAGACTCTAAAGCTTTGGGTAATAAAGAATCTACTTTGACACCATTACAACTGTCAATCCTATGAGGTCCACCACCCAGGACACCATCACCAGTCCCTTCCCCCCACATGAAAACATCTCCTAATGCATCACCATCATCCTGACCAGACCCTTGACTTGATGAGCTAACAGCACTTGAAAGGCTTACTCTAAAGTTATCCATACCCATTGCCTTCATCTGACCATGCATGTCATTTGAACCTCCAGAAGATACGGAATGAATAGAAGCACTAGCAGAATCTGAAGGGTAAAAGCCCTTGGGAGGAACAGCATATAGAATAACATCAGAAAAGGCCTTATTTACACCATTTTTAGGTGGGCTTCCATATGGACTATGAAGGCGAAGTTGGTCACTACCATCCTGATGGAAATACAAGATGTCATTCAACTTAAAGCAAAATGAAATTATATAATTTCAATTGACAAACATAAAGTCTCATCTGCATACGCATGCTTAGGCGTGTGGGATGGAATGTACCTTCTGTAAACTATCACCACTACCAAAAGGAGAATGCAGAGGAGAGCTTCTCCGTGTATATGTTCTGGGACTAGTGGCACCAGAAGGAATTCCATCACTCCTTGAGTCTGTTCTCCACTTTCGCTGGTGCCCACGTGAAATTAAAGCCTTCAAGCCACTAAACCATACCTCTGCTTCCTCTTTATCTTTGCATATCTAAGACATAAGATTGAAGAGCAAGGTGAGTGAGTTAGTTGCTGAAACCAATTTCAAACGACAATGGAATAAGACAGAATTGCATGAATCAAATACAAAACTTTCCCTCTAAAAAAGATACCGCTATTACTAATGAAACTCTTACCAAATCCAGTGATCTATCATTGTATATGAGAGAAAAAGATTGGTACTCCTTCTCAGGTCGTGGGTGCCTTTGAAATATTGGCTGGAAAAGAGCAGAAGCAATGCTTATTAACCAGATACACCACTAAACACTTCATATAGGTGGTTACACTAGACTGAAAAACCATGTCCAATAAGAACTAGAAATTACTAAATAAAAGAGAAAAAGACATCGACATCAAATTCACATCATCAAAGTATGTACCTATGTGAAGAAGCCAAAAGAAATCATTAATCAACTACAAAGCAAACAAAATAAAACCAACAGCTAGTATAGAATGGACTTTAACTGAGAGTGTTCACACAACCACTTAGTTTCAACATGAAAACAAGCATGCAAATTCAAGCAGTACTTCCTCAGAATGAGGTATATAACATTTGAAAAGACATCAAGAGTTTAATTCTAGTATAGTTTTTTGGTCCAACATGCAAAATGTAAAGGATGAAGACAGCATGCTAGAGTTCATTAGTCCTTTATAGGTTTATTGATCTTCCACATGGGAGCCTTTCTGTTTGTTTTTAATAGGAGATTCCCCCATTATGCATCTGCAAGCACCATATAAGTTCTTTCCTTTAGTATCAATAAAATATTTATTTACCAGTTCAAAGAAAAAAGAAAGTACGAATGACCCATGTTCACTTATTCAGGAGCAGATGCATATGGAATACTTGTTACCAGTTATTACCAGTTAATAAAAAATAAAATAAAAATAAAATAAAATTAAAAAACAACTTATTCAGGAGCATATGCAGATATACATATGGAATAGACAGGGAAATGAAGACAAAATATCATCATAAGTTTATCGATTAGCCATGACACATAAGCAAAAATTCCTTTGGCAGAAGATGTTTGATCCCTACGCATCCTCCAAATTTTCTTCCTCTTATTTCCTCTTAATTTCGACTGTTAAAAGACAAAATATATTAACATGATATTTCCAAAAGAAGATAAAGAAGCAATTATTTTGAGACACATTTTTGGATGCTGATGACACGGTTCATAACAGTTCAAGAACATTGACAAAGATTCTGCATCAAATTTAACATTCAGGTTGCTTATGGATAGATCTCACTAATTCAATGCAAGTTGGTTCACAGTTCTCTTCAAGGAACTCCTAGTCTATTACCTTCTTTCTTTGTGTTCACTAATGAAAAGAGAGTGGGGATCGCTTGTGCCAAGCAACAGAAAACCTGTAACATTCGCTCAAAGAAGCTCATGGGCCAAGAAAAGATGCAAGCAAATTACTGAGCTATGATGACTTATAAATCCATTTGTCATCAATTTTGGTTAACATCTGAAAGCCACTAATACCCATATATTTAACCACATAAACCTCTGACAAAATGAGTGAGCCTACAGAATGAGTCATCTGACCTTTCACCATATAAGTTCATCCATCTTCATTAAAAACCACACAAGGAGATACACACAGAAGGATAAATTTGTTGACTAGAATCAAATAAAAACATGTCAAAAAGTTTGTAGAATGGAGATTAGCTATCTTCAGCGGAGAAAACTTACAGTGCGCTGTCCGGATATTATTCTTGACACATGACTTAGCTTAAGGTGTTTCTCCTCTTTACCTGAAAACCATATCAGAGCAGACTCGTCCTGAAAACATAATGACAAATTTCTTCTTTAGATTCCGAGCATTACCTTCAATTATCTGCGATACAACGAAGCAATACACGGAGATTTTTGTAGTAAATTCCTACCTCGATAATGAGAGGTATATTAAAATAATTGATATCCATAGGACTTTATATCAATAACAGTTTATTTATAAGCAAAGTCATCGACACTGACAAACAAGGAAATGGGAATTCTCAAAGGCTTTAGGTTTAAACACGAGAAAGTTGAGAGACATGAGCTCAAATGTTGGCACTATTTGGGACAAGGAAACAAAGAACAAAGTACCTGGGATGAAGTTCACGTGTGCATTCTAACCGCAGTCAAAAACACTACTTCACAATGGTTACATGACAACAGGAATATGAACAAAGAACGTTGACATGGATACCTTGATGAATGTTGTCTATCCACTGAGCATGAATGATCAATATCGAATGCAATAAGGAAAGCATTTGGAAGAGAAATCAGACTTCTGATTTTTGGTGAACTCTAATTTTCTGATTTATTATCATGAGACAGCGACTATTTTTTCTTCTTTTTAGTGTATGGCAGTTGGGCTACCATTTATCACTTTCAAATTGGCACAGAGATTGAAGGACTTTGATTCCTTATGTTTACTTTTCAATCTTCACAATAGACTCTCCTTGTAGTATTATTTACATCATCTAAAAGAATACTACTTCAATCTGAGATACACGCATGCAAAAACTGAAGATAGAGTAATAAAAAGGAACAAATTCCAATCATGATAGTAAACATCTAGTACTTTTTCATAAGTATAACCACAGTAATAAATATTACCAGTCACTAATCAGAACTGAGACAAGCGTTGAGGATGAAATATCTACACGACGAACATATAAACTTGAAATAGGCCAAAACACAACAAACTTCAACAGCGCTGTAAAATCAAGGAGAAAGATTCGTGGAAATCTCCTAATTTGCTTCATTAAGATGCCAAAGTCATGGTGAGACTACAGTTCCAACTTTGGAGGATGCCAATATCCACCTATTACGTGCTTCCTCGCAGCCAATGTTGTGCTCTGAAACTCTCAGAATGGAAAACTCTATCTCGATCTCTCGAATAAATGATAGGAATTCTTGTAACAACGTCTAGATGTGGGATCTCATCAAACAAAATCTAAGTGCAGCCAACTGTGGTATAGTTGGATCTACATGGACGCCATCTCACACTCACACAGCTAATATGATTACAGAGTTGGGATGCATAGAATTCTCATACAAGATTTCAATACTAAGAAAAGCAAGAGCCAAATGTAAGAAATAAGTGTGGAAAAAAAAAGAATGAATGAAGTGAAGCTTACATTTGCTAGATGAAAGGGACAAAACTTTGGCTTTCCCCTTCTTCCATACTTCAGCAAACATGCCCCCTTTTTTAGAGCGGTAATTGCCTGAGATAAATCAAAAGAAAGGAACTTGAAGCTAATAGGCCATTAAACTCAATGCTACATATGCAAAGCGAGAAGGACTAATATTAAAAAACTTGCAAACAGATAAGACTTCCGAACTAGGACAAGGAAGGAAATACAACAAAACAGATCTGAGTGCCTCTTTGAACTATGTTTTTGTGCAGAACCCAATCCTTAAGTGGTTCTCCAGAAAACCATTTGATTGTTTTATAGCATATAGTCCTGGAGAAAGTTACCTTACATAAAGTACTTCTGGATTCGTTTATGTAATCCACTACCAGCATGTAACATATTGTTTCTCTTTACCTACTTCTCCCTGAGATCTCTAGCTTTAACTGAACATCTATCCAGAAGAAACAAAGGTGTTATACAAGTAAAGACTCTACTTCGTCTTGATCTATATCTTAGTTCCTTTTCCACTTATTCTACCCCAAGCAATAGGAATATCATTATCTGAATCATTATCAAAAATGACCTGAAAGAGAAATTGGAAGCCAGAGGTGTAAAGTTTCTCCTTGAAGTTTTCAGTTGAAAAATAATAACATAAAAGTACATTTAGATAAGGATGAGATATTTAACAAAAAGAAGAAAAGAAAGTACAGTGATCCATTACATGTAGTGAAGGAAACACAGTTTCGAGAACTGGTTGAAGCAAGTCACTTATAAAAGTGAACCTTTTTTTATTTTTAGAGTAACTACAGTCAATAAATCATTTGAAATAAATAACTAAAGACCAGAGGACTACACTTCATTTACTTGTAACTAGTTGCTGGTTGAAGATAATTGGTCTATCTATGAAGTGAAGAGGAGGTAGAATAAGAAAATAACATAGCACGAACAAAAGTTTGCAAGCAATTAACTGAGTAAGTTTTTAGGCGTTTGTCCTTAGAGTACACTATGTTAATCTTTTTAGTAAGAAACATGCATATTATATATGAACTTAAGGTGTAGATCAAGTTCCAACTTTTACTTCTTAGTCTTAACCCACTAAAATAAACAAGGTTCATAACTTTTCTCTCTACCAACAACATACCCAGTGTAGTTCCACAAAGTAGGGCCTGGCTCAGAGGTAGAGAATTTTTTTCTCTACCAAAAGCTATAAATATAATAACTAAATCTTGGAACCATTGCCCGCTCACCCCATGCCCCAAGAAGAAAACAAAACCTTAATTTTCAAATGATGACATAAGTGTTCCATCTAAATGAGGAAGAGAAAGCAGCCGCAATAAGGAAGAGGAATAAAAAATGAGGTGTTGAAGTATATGAGCATCTCATCTAAAAGCTTAAACTTTTATTCGTCATGTAAATGAACTCAATCATTGTTTCAGTAATGCTAGTTGTAAAATGAACCTCGATACTGTCTTTTATGTAATTTCAAACTCAAAAGTGTTTTTTTGGAAACATTTGGCAGACACAATCTGTTTAATACTGGAAAAACACTTCTCAAATTAATTGGCTAAACACAAACTGCTATTCTCCAAAGTACTTCTCGAAAAAACTATCTTACAAGAAGGCTTTTCACAAAAAGAGCAGTTTTTTGGTAGTTTGGTCAAAAAGGCTCTTAGTTATTTTGGTACACTTAAATTAAAATTCTTGAATTAGCCTAGAGCCCTTTTAGTCTGCTTAAGATTTAAACGTCAGTAGAGAATTTAAAGAACAGCTAGTATTACAGAAATCAAACTACTGTGAAGGAAACATGTCCAAATGGAGCAAAATGAATATTGCAGATTCATATAGCCAGTCCAAACTAGTTTGTGATTAAGGTGTAATTCTTATTTGTTGGTGTAATATTAGCTTCCCTTCCTCTCCTACTCCATGGACAAAATGAGCATTAGAGAACTAAGATTATCATTAGAATCAGCAAATCTTTGAGGGGAAACTCGACATAATTTTATGGGTCATTTGCCTTCACATATAACGAGAAAATAGTTTCTATGTAATAATATAATCTATCAGGCATTAGATTATAGATTCTTCATTGTTTATAAGTAAAAATGAATTTAACAAAAGCAAAATGATAAAAGTTAGTACAACACATAATGGTGTCGCTTGGACACGAGCATTTGGTTATGCCGTTATAGCTTTCAATTCTCTAAAAACAATACTCGGCAGAATTTTGCAGTAATTCTTCTATTATTCTTACTAAAAAGAATGTGTAATAAGAAATATAGTATTAGCAAGCAATGATGGGGGAAAAAGTGTATTAAAAAGGACAAGAGCATTTGAAATGAAAATTACCCTTGAAGTTAGGCACCTTTTTAGTGTAAGGGGCATTAGTAACAAAATCAATTTTTTAACATTAAAAATCTGATAGATTACATGGTAAGAATTTCTACTAATTCTGAATCTAAAGTTTCCTTTCACCAAAACTGTATGTGAAAACCAATTATTAAATCAAAGTCTCTGTTTTGGTGTTGCACAAATTCAGCTTTGGAAAATTACAAAATCTGAAGGACAGAAATTCTAGTTTCATTAGCAAGGGAAAACTTGCTAACCAAACAAAATTATACTTGTTTGCATAACATCCTTCATTCACTAAGATTTCTAACAACAAAATACCCATTGTAATCCCACTTGTGGGGTATGGGGAGGGTAGGGTGTACGGAGACCTCACCCCTACCCTTTGTGAGGTAGATTCACTAATATTTCTATTCAATCATATTTCTTCTACAAAGGAATAAGGCATAGGCCAAAGTCATTACTGGAAACAAATCTTCTAAATCCAATAACTTCTTTAAACATGCATATCCAGATTAATATAGATAACCAATATGACAGAAATGCATGTTCAACAACTAATTCAGTGATTATTATTCACCATATTACAGGCTTAAAATGATGACAAGATTTGGAAGAATGAGACAGTAATTTTTACCTGTTCAATATCCCTTTCAACTAGTCCACTAGCTCTGTTGACATCTGAATTCATTCTACCAGTTATAAACATCAAAAAATGGCACCCCCAAAACTATTGCTAACACTAAACTCCAATATCTAAAAACCCCATTTTCAGCTCCAATTCCTCCCATCCATTCATCAAATTCACCAATTCTTTCAGCTCCAAAACTCAATCGTCCCAATAAGAATCATTCCAAACAGTTCCCCAAATTCATCAATTCTTCAAATAGGGAAGAAACCAATTACTGAATAAAGAACATAAACCTCCAGCTACAATTTAAGGAACTGAACTGCGGTAATTGCAACGCCTTCTGGGAAATTGTAGTAACAGTTTATTAAATGCGGAAACCCCACCAATGCTTTAATCTCAACCCCACAAGAAAAAGCTTGTAAAACCAAAAATGGGGTTTTGGGTTTGGTGAATTTCACGAAGAGAAACGGAAACGAGAGAAACCCATATAGCTGAAACTACAAAATCTGCTCTTTTCTGGGTGTCCTGTTTTTTCGGTTCAATTTTCAGAAGAAAATGGACTGACAATGTGAGTAAGCTTCACTGTTTTGATCATTGAGAGAGAAAGAGAGAAGAAAATTAGAGAGAGAGAGAATGGCAGAGAGATCAGCTAAAAAGTGAAGCAGTAGAATCTAGCTATTAGGGGAATCGATTGATCTAATTTTCCAATTGAAGCAGCAGCAGCACACGCACAGTGTAGTGGCAGATGAGAGAGAAAGGAAAGGTACTGACGAGAGAGAGAGAGATAGAATGGATTTATGTAGAAAATTTAATTTAATTAAACTAAATTAAATATTTTCCACCTGTTAAATCATATAAGGTCTTTTTCAATTTACATGACATTCTTTCTGTTACATCCCGTAAGTTTCAAATGTTCAGATGGCATATTCATACGTTGTTTAAGAGTTTTAGGATATAAAACGTATGAGAAAGGGGTTCAGGGAAAGGTCAGACGAGCGCGGAGTCGGAACCACGCGAGAGAAGGCCGGACCAGCTGCCCAAAGGGGCAACGTGGCATGGCCCCTCCCTGGCGTGTTGGACTCCATGGCACGGCCCAGGATTGGCACGACAGGGTCCGTGCCACGGACCCCTGTCCACCGCCTCAAGTATATATATGTTCCCTCCTTGAAATTTTATTTCATTCTCAACATATTTACGGCCAGACCTGAGGAAGTATGAGGAAACAAAGTATAATTCGTCCGTTTACGTTATAAAACATTGTCCGAATTCAAATTAACTTCGGGTATCGAAGTATAACGTTGCAGGGAGCATTACTATGGAGTTGGTTTCGTGAAATTTGCCCAGCGAATCGTAACCCCGCCGAGCTAAAGTTGTCAGAATTGCTTTAAACAAGTGCCAATACGATCACAGGCTTAAAGTAAGCACTTCTCCCTTCTGTATTCTCGATAAATTACGAGTTTTCGATCGTGTTCCGTCAAGTTGAGATATAGTTAATATTTATATATAAAATTATCGTTTTCTCCGAATTTAGTACTGAAATTAGCCTCATTCTTCCAATAATACGAATGCAGTTAAGAAAAGCAGTTGAATACGAGCTGGAACTCGCCAATTAATCAGTAATTGGCGAATGAGGTATGTTAAGGCAGTTTCCTTCGGCAAGTTAGTTTTCTTAGCATGATAACTCAGTTTGAATCTCAGTAAGAGTACCAGAAGCATGTCTATTATGATTAGTTATTGTTATTAGCTAAGATCAGCATTTTATGTTAGTTTGGGATGGATTATTCATGTATAGCCTTCATGACCGACCCCAGGGTTATTAGTTGTGTCGACACCCGCCAGGGGCAAGATGACGGCGCTCTACGAAGCTGTATGTCATCCACCAGGGACGAAGATGGGGTTCCAGATCCTCATATGCCGTAGTTGGCCTTATATACACCCCCGTCGAGCCTGGTGCCCGGGGTGCAGATATCAGGAGTCCACAAGACTCAGACACAGTTACAGTCAGGAGCTGAGCGGGCTCAGTTGCAGACCCAGGGGATTGGTAGGACGGTTATAGCCAGTAGGTGACCCAGAGTGACCCTGGATAGGGGTATATAGACTGAGATGTACTCACCAGGGCTTATGGGGGGCCCAAGTGGGTTGTTCTGTGCTGGTTGTACCTTTCGACTTATGGGGGCCAGGTAAGATTTATGTTTGCTTTAGTTATTGATAATTAGACAGTAAGACGTTCTATTACTCAGGTATAATATCTATTCCTTCATTTCAGTTACTTTCAGTTCTACTTCTTTATTTCAGTCATTGACAGTATCGCCTTACATATTCAGTACGTATTGTACTGATGCCCTTTCTGGGGCGCTACATTACTTGCCTGCAGGTACGAATAGACGAGGAGCAGGTCCCTCGTAGCTTTTAGCCAGCATCACAGAGCAGTTAGCTCCTTTCTTTTGGAGCTTGTAGATAGAAGGTGTACTTCTTTTTGGTTGTATAGTTCATGGGTAGGTCAGGGACCTGTCCCGACAATCATATTACTCCTAGAGGCTTGCAGATTGTTTCTATTTCCCTGTGGTTAGCTGTTATTGGCCGTGTGGGGTCTATATGTGCTTTAGTTTATGTGTTGGCCGTGTGGGGCCTATATGTGTGTTTAAGATTACATGTTGGCCATGTGAGGCCTTGTTTAGCTGACAGATTAGCGGTTTTGTTGGCCATAGTTTAGCTTAGCACTGGTTTTACTTTACCGTCATAACTTGACATCATGGTGGTCTTGTCGGCCCGCATAGAATTCCCTGTTATGCCTGTTTCTGGTTAGTTGTTTTCTTTTACAGGTGGCTATAAGGCCTTGTCGGTCGGAGGTTGTATTTACATCCGAGATATAGCCCGTTGTTTTCTTAATTTGGGGAGTAAGTCTGCACCAGAAGTGCTTAGGCTCAGTCAGCTCAGTCAGTTCGGATCCTAGCAGAGCACCAGGTGTCAATCATGTCTCCCAAGGTGGGACGTGATACTTTCATTTTTAGTCCATATATAAAGAATAATATCTTTCTATATTCAGTAATAATTTAGCTTCAAATTTTTACTTTTACTGTTAATGACATGATTTATAGTCAAATAAATATATTAATAACTTTATAACTAAGTTGTTTTAGGCATGTGAAGAGGAAAATTGTTGATGCTCCAACGAGGAAGTGTGAAAGGTTGATAATAGCGAGTGTCAGGAGAGGTAGAAGTAGGATGAAGAAGTATTTGGGAAGAGGTGGTTAAGCAGGACATGGCATATCTTGAACTTATTGAGGACATAACCTTAGACAAAGGGGTTTAGTGGTCACGGATTAGTTGGTAGTGGAGTGTATTCATGAATCTTGTGCTTAACAGGGACATGATCTTAGATTGGAGGGTTTGATCATGAATTAGAGTAAAAGGTTAGGTGGTAGCCGAGTGTTCTCTCGCTTTTCTGCGAAATAGGCTTGGTGGTTGTATAAGTACCTACTTTCTTACAATAGCATTAGCACTATACTCATAATTTCTTGTCCTTCTTTAATTATCACTCGTGCTTTTTTTTTTTTGGCTTCGATTATCACATCATTTTGTTA
>JACEIK010002096.1:158203-179099 GCA_018107945.1 Datura stramonium | reverse complement strand
CTACGAAATAGTCCACCCTCAGCATACCTTATTTGTAAAATTATACTGAATATATTATTGTTATTGTTTAGACCACAAATTTTAAAATTCATTTTTTCTTAAATTTCATATCCAAACAAATATATTCACATAAATTGAAACGATATAAATATAAATTTTAACCAATATTTTAAGATATATTCTTTTCCTGTATCAATAACAAATGCATTTACACATTAAGTTTGAGCTCAAATAATTTACTAGATGCTTTTAACTCTTGTTCTCTAAAATCCTTGATGAAATGTATATAATAATAATTAAAAACAAAATGAATGATAAATAAACATAAGACTCTAATATTTTCCTCTCATTTTTTCCCCCTCTATTTGTTTTTGTGGTTTCTGATTAAAGTGGGGATTTTTATACTTCATAGTTGAAACTTTTATAAAAGAAAATGGAGAAAAATAAAACTATCTTAAATTATTAATTTTGTTTTTACCTCAAAATGAGTAAACCAATAAAAGAGGCTTATTAATGTTGATTTGACCATTTATCAACAGAATGCCTCCTAGTATTCATTTTATTAGTTTTGATTGTTGGTGATGAAGTAATTGTGTGTAAATGCATTTGTTAGTGAATCAAATCATGGTGATTGAACATTCAAGCCAATTATATTTTTATATTAATTAAGCTCTGACTAAATTCGAATTCATTGTCAGAAAATTTCATATGGAAGAGTAAAACACTTTCTAACAAAAACGATCTCATGCATAAGACTCGAATTTGACATCTGTGATTGAAGATGAATGAATACTTACCACTCCACCATAACCCTTGTCGGTAATATAAAAGTGTTATCAATACATAATAAATTTCAATCACCTTCTGATTATTTTATTTTATTTTATTTTTAGTAAATATTATGACCAAAAAGTGCCCTTGACAAGAACACTTGTCTTTTCAACTTATTGAAAATGACCAACACCACAGCTCCACAAGCTTATGCACTTTCTAGTTCTAGTTCTAGTTCTAGAAAAAGAAATAGCCACAAAAGAGAATTACTTATGGTCCCTCCTATAAACATGTGTTTTGGTGATGTACTTATCATCAATAATATATGTAACAAAAACTCTCCCACATGAAAAAATAATATGGAGTTTGGCATTAAAGAAAAAAACACATCACATGTGAGATGCTTCATTATCTCATCAATCAAAACCACTTAGATGTGTTATTTTATTCAATTCCTTTTTTCACTTAAGGGTGTGTTCGGTAGGAAGAAAAATATTATTCTAAAAGCATTTGTATATAACCTAGATAAATACTATAGAAGGCGATGACCGGAGATAGAGGTGTAGAGTGATGAGGGTGAGAATAAATATGAAAGTATGTTGAAAAGTGAAAAGTAGAATTTACTTTCCTCACTTCCACTAAGAAAGTCATTTTCCTCATTTTTAAGAAACTTATTTTCCTAGAAAAAATAATTTTTAAATATTTTGACAAATCGTACATGAAAAAATCAAAAAACTTTTATCCTTCACTATTTAATACTTCATTTCATGTCACATAGAGCCAGTGGCGTATGCAAGATTTATCAACAAATAGGATAGAGCATATGCTGCTCGGACTCTCCAAAACTATGACCACACCCATGTCAGATCATCCGAAATGCACTACTTCTGAAGAATCCAACACATACCTGGCGATATTTTTGAAGAGTCTGAGCAACAATAAATGAAGGTTTATTGTTATCAACTCCTCATTACATCTAAAGCTCATATAGCAATATGCAACAATAAATGAAGGTTTATTGTTATCAACTCCTCATTACATCTAAAGCTCATATAGCAATATCTTACTCATAAAAGTTCTCCTAATTCCAGCATCCAGCTGCTACAATTGAAACTACTACTACTTTTACTGTACAAAGACCAAAGTTCTTCAATTTCACAATGCTGGTGTACTGATGAGAGCATTATGTTTTGATCTGTACAAATCCAAAGGAACTTCTATCAACAAAAAGGAATCCAAGAATCACTACAGCTTCTGAACTTTTCTTCTCTAGTCAGCTGCAAATCTCTCAACCCTCAAAAGAACTGGTTTCTTCTGTTTTGTCATCTTCACTAAAGCTAGATGACATCTCTGCAGCAGACCTAGAACGAACGCGAGTGTCATTGTTAACATAACAGTAAAGACAATTCTTAAAAAGATTTAAGTCATATACCGACAACAACAATATACTCAGTGTAATCTCACAAGTGGGGTCTGGGAAAGGTAGAATGTACGCAGACCTTACCCCTACCTTGGGAGGTAGAGAGGCTACTTATATACTATACACCGACATTGCAAATAATTTTCAGACTACCGGAACCTGTCTTTCTGTTTGGAAAGTTAAAAGTCATTCTTGACACCTTCGCTATCACACTGAAAATACAAGACCCTCCTATAATATGACAAAAACAACACCTCATAGTACCCTTTATTTTTCTGTTTGTAATAGCGCGTAGAAACATTAATAACAGGAGTCACCAGAACTTAATACACTCAATAATGACTAGAAACATTTGTGTTGAACACTACACTATGCACAACGTACAGAAGACAGACCACACATTGTTCTGCAGTATCATAAGTCAACCTTCTATGAATGGACAAGAGACAGGAGACACAAATCACTTCTGAGAGGCAGAACTTTCAACCATATATTCTTCTGTACTGAACATCACAAATCTATCTATAAATCGGTTCAGCAAAAAACCATGAAGAACTAAATATGATTCTCCAAAACCATGATATCTCAGTCAAACATATCAAGATGGAGCCATGTAAGTTCAAATATAGATGCACACTCACAATTGCACAGTATGCATACTTATGGATAAGAAATCAAGATCTTAACATGGACAAACCTTATCTGCTGATTTGTCTGGGATGGCATTATAGTCACTGGTGCTCTCCTCATATACTCTTGATGGTTAGGAGCTTCATCCTTTGCTCTTTTGGCAGCCTTCAATTTTTGTGTTCAAAGAGTTCAAAGGACCATATCTATACCTAAAGGAATCACAAATAGTAACATAGCTAAAAAGCTTACCCTCATTTCATTCTCCCAGGGTATCTTCTCGCGATCAACATTATAATTTTCATCAACTGCTGGTCTGTCCACACGGATGTAATCCTATATATCATACTCAAGAAAAAATTATCAGGATATTGCTGGATAACAAAGAAGCACAGCACAAACATAGTATTATACCTTTTCAACTTTACTGGAGAGCTCTCTCTCTGGACAATAACGATGCTTACTTCCCTTCCGGACAAAATTTGAAGGTTTGCATTCAAGATCTTTCTCCTTCACAATCTTAAGGCTCACTTCATTGCAGCTAGTGAACCTAGGCGTCACCTGCTCCTTATTGACTTTTCCAATGTAGGGACTTCGAAAACCACCACTAGAACCAGGACTAGTTTTAATTTCTGCACCATCATGTTTAGCCATAAACTTATAGTTGCTTCTGCCATCAACTGCCACTTCTCTTCCGGAATCTTTGTGCATCTCTATTGACGAGTTCCGCCCAAGATAGTAACAATCACCATTGTGCATAGAGGAATTCTGACGAGGCTTTTGATTGATATAATATTCAGAATGAGCAGACTTGTTTAATTTTTTGAAACTTGCACCATCCAAATCAGAGACATGAGAGTTTGTCTTGGAAATGGATCCATACCCCTATTAGACCAATGCAAAAGCAGCGCAGGTAATTTGAGAGATTGACTTGAGTGCTCTTTAATTTTGATTGAATGGTAAAGCAGGACGCACTAAATAAAGCACAATTATATCTCAATCCATTCACATTTGGGCCAGTAGAAAAATGTAAAGATATTTTCATCCCCGAGATAGGTGAGGTCCTGCTAAAACAAGTCTCCCTCCACGGTTCATGAATTTTTTTCAAAAAGGTCTATCCATGGTCCAATGCAAATATCTAAATGAAAAAGAAGTTGAAAAGTAATAGCCCTACAGGATGCTTCTGTTTAGGGTTGCTATTGTTCAATGTTTGGTACTTCCTTCGCATTATTCATTTGAAAAATCAACTGACTCAAGTATATCAGCAACTGTTGTCACAGAGTAAAAAAATTATAGAATGCCTAGTCTAAATTCAGTTAGTTATCAACTTGACACAAAATCAAGCATTCCTGTACATATGCAGTAAGTTCATAGTTTTGAACTATCAAATCAAAGTTTACCACATCACTAAGATCAATTTGCACAAGATCCACTTACTATGCCTGAGTCGGATTGCTTGTAGACTTTAGTGAAATCTGGTGTAAGATCAGGAACAGGTTCTCCAGCATATTCAGGGTCTGACAAACATTAATATGAAAGTAAAATTCAGCAACTCTCTGTATTAGACACTAAGTTCCACTTTCAGAATCCACAATGAGATGCAAAAACCAAGAAAGTGAATACATGCTCAAGCATATAAACTTGAACATGAAGTACAATGGACGTGGCAATAGGAACTTCACTCATTCAGCAAAAAAGAGCTCCCGCTCTTTTTTACATCTAAACAAAAATTGATCTGAATACTACAGGAAGGTTATACACCATGGACTTGTGCATGGGGAAGTCTCAAACATCACAAAGTTACAATAATGGGCACAGGAAGGTGATAAAGTATTAATAAGATTCTAAGTTTATTCCTCTTGAAAGAAAGAAGATGAACCAAATTCAGAGTTAAAGAGGTTCTGAGCTTTGTTCTGCCAACTCAATTTTAAGTATAAGAGCAGAGAAACTAGTAATTCTGGATATACAAACATGTATAAGATGGCCTCAATAAAAGGACTAGCGGAAAAAAAAAACCTTAGTATCAAGAGAACATGTAAAAAGGACTTCATAACTTGCAGATTAAGACAAGCTGACCCTAATTCATTAAATTCATGATTACCACTCTTTTAAAACCTTGAGAACCGAATGGTCTTATTCCAAATTTAATAATATTGTGAGCTGGTTTTTTTCTCGATCTGGATCGTATACCTTTTCTTATAAAATAAACACAGTATTGTCATAATTATTTTTTAAACATAAAAAGGAACTGTTCTGAATACAACAATATCTTGTTCCTTATGAAATTGCGCATAAATTTTCACAGAGCAATTTGATGAGAGAAGTGTTTTAGTTGTAGAGGCACGACAAAATCAAAAAATCAAAAGCTAAACTAAATAGGAACAGAATTAGCATGCTTTAAGGACAAAACCTCTTCCGGGAGAGAAGAGCGTGCACACTCAAAGTCAATGAAATGAATGGATGAAAAAAGACTTGGATCAGAAAAAGGCCAACAGTGAAAGAGACAAGAAGCAACCATTTTAACTCACCGTCAACAGGAGTTTGCACTGATGATTCAAAAGCACCCGGCGGAAGCGGGTCAAATTCAACACCAAGTGGTGGACCATCCTGCCGGTAGAGACTTCCCAATTGCCTCTTCACAGCAGTAATTGAAGCATTTTCTACTTGGCCTTTTACTTTTAAATATCCCGATGGGCCGGTCCTTGGTTTCACGCTCTTAAGATCAGTAGGTTCATTACATGGTAGGTATCTTGAAGTTGCCATATCAAATGATTCTACATTTTGTGAGAAACGTGCATCCTGTAAGGAAGAGCTACTTCCTGAAGGTGTGTCCTCCATGAGATTAGACTCTGCTCTATACTGAGTGTCAACTTCACGTGTCACATCCGCAGCTGAGACTTCTGTCCCAGTTAATCTTCTACTCTCGACTTCCCTATGATCAAAATATCTATCATCTCCTTGCTTAGTACTTCCGCAAGAATCCTGCCTAAAACCACTGCCACGGTCCTGAATCACGCCACTGGAACGATCTTGTCTTCCGTTTGCATATGTTTCCCGACTTAATAGCCTCTTGTCTTTCAACCGCCTATGACAAAACCATCCAGAAACCTGCTTTTCTGTTAATCCCAATGACTCTGCCACCTCCAATTTCATTGACTCTGTAGGATACTTATGTTCTGAAATTTTGCAAGTTCTCTCATTGTTATATTTTAACATATAGCATAGCAGCTCATTGCAAAACAAGAAAAAGTTAGTAAGATCTGTTACCCTCATAGAATTTCTCTAGACCTTCAATTTGTGCAGGCGTCTTGATTATTCTTGCCTTGTTTTTCCCAACATGACCTTTATCATCTTCGGAATGCATTTCACGTGAATCTAGAGTATGGATAAAAGATATTAATAAAGCCAACAATTATGCAAGCTGGAAATAATGATCACAATCAACTGTTCCAACACCAACAAGTATGACTTTAAATTGAACAAATTCATAAGCATTATTTGAGATATCTAATATTCAAAACCAAAGGGAAAAAATCTATCTAGTATTAGGGTGGAAAGCAGATGTTCATAGCGTCGTATCCAAGTGTTGAGGGATTCTTCATTGAAGCTAAAAGAATAATGGAAGGATACACCTTATACCTCACAACAATCATTTAAAACCCTTAGGGCGGAGTATATCACACATAAAAGTGCTGTGAACCAGGGGTTTCACAAGGGACCTATGTAGAAGGCAGAACAAGAGCTGATTACTTCCTCCTCCACCTGTTTCGTGTCAATTCAAGCTCGGTCCTGCTTTTTCATTTTTTTGCCATGCCTTTTCTTTCTTTTGGACAAGGAATTCAATGACTCAATGTAGTCAGACTTTCTCTTCACAATGCCAGATTAACAGAGAGCTTACAGCATAATCGACAATGACAAAGGAAATTACCAAGTAATTGATCAACTCCCACCATGCCGTGGATGACAGTCCACTACATTGACTACACTGAACTTATAAAAAAAAACTAATAATGGGTAATACACCCTATAAAAGAACACATGAAACTAAATTGAGATCAGATTCGTCATGTGCAAAAGAAATGAGTTACCCAGTAACCAGCTTAGCCTACCCTCCACACAGGGATCTGTTTCATCCAGAGAGAAAAAAAGTCAAAAATAAACTACAAATGAAAGAAGGGGTAACCCAGGGAAGAGCTAAAAGTGCATACGCTGCACACAGGTTGCATTAGCCTATTCATAAAATGTGCAATAACCCAACAGATCTCTCAAAAGGAATATCAGAAAACACAAGTTCATCTCCAAGCAAAAGTGCAAAAGCAGAATCCATAACTAACCACAATGCAGAAACGAAATCATCCATAGGACCAGACTTAACTAATAGCAAATTAAAATAGCACCCAAAGGTGTTGGGGTTGTGAACAATGAAGTCTTAAGTTCAAAACCCAGTGAAGGAAAAAACACTAGGTAAATTCTGGACAGAGTTACCCAGTACACGTTCCTGTGGAAAGGTAGCAGGTACCCATGGAATTAGTCGGTGCAGGTAAACTGACTCGGGATTATCAAAAAATAGCAAATTGAAATAGCAATACAAAATGATGAAACTAGACATCTAAAACCCAAATTCCAGATTCCAAAAAACACCCAAAGATAGAGACTTTCTGAGTGATGGAAACTAAATTAAACACAATGCGACATACCCAGATTCCAATGGTGATTTTGCTATGTAATGAAAAATGAAAAACCTTAAGAAAAAATCGATACCTTCCATGATCTCCCGTCAATTTCTCTGGGTTTTTCCTCAACCCCTTTTGCTTATTAACTCAAAATTCGACACCCAATTAGCCGAGAATGCGAGGATTGAAGCGCCCTTCTGTGCATCTGTACAAAGAACAAAAATTGGAACGCAGATACATGTACAGTGAGAAGATAGAGACCGTATAAGCATACCCTATAACTCAAAATTGACACACATCTCAATGAAAACCATTCTAAGGAAGATACAAAAGGAGATTTGCTGAGCCAGAAAGGGAAAAAAAAATTAACAAGAACTAAAGACTAGTTGAAGAAATTTAGGTATCTTGTATAGTATTTGCTTATAATATTGTACTGATTTTTATTTTTTATTTTTTACTCTATTACGACACAATTTCTCTAACTTAGACAAGTAATATTTGATATATTTTATTTTTTTAGGACTATTTCATTTATGGGGTATGCTCAAAATTTAAAATTTTTATAACGATTCGATTTTTTTATTTTTTTAACTGTTTATTCACTTTTGAAATAACTTCAAATATATTATGTCTGAAAATAATCTTGACTTTAAACATCAAAGTCGTCGTAATAAAGTCTCTCGACTAATAAAAAAGTTTTTCCTTGCATTCGTACTTTCTGTTCAGATGGTAGTCTTTCGCGAAAGTGTTCATAACTTTATTGTCTGTATTTTATTTTAAATTTTTTATAGCACTTCAAAGTATTTATAAATTTATAAAAAATGATAAAAAGGAGCATGAATTAATAAAAGATCATTGTGATCATCAAGAAACCTTCAAAATATTCGCTAGACCAATATTTGCACACGTTTATGATAATTAAATTATCAAAAAATATAAATAAAGATAATTTTATTATACAAATAAAGACTCAATAAAATTAATTGACAAGGCAAAACATAACAAAATCATAATCATATCATGGACTTTTTTTGAACGACACATAAAATACACTCTATCGTCAAAGATGAAGGCATAAATATACAAGGGATTCAACTGAATTCCGTCGCTGATATATTATATAGTTGTAGAAATAAGTTTAAATATTTTATTTTTTGTATTTATATAAATTATTGTATCTCCTTAATATAAAATGTCTTAAATAATAGTAGATCATCGAACAATAGAGTCATCCAATATTTTTTCAAGGCAAAATTAACGTTTCGATGAAAAATGTTTCTAACTAAACAAGTATGTTGGGAGTTTGAAACTCCAAAAAGAATTCATGGAGTTTGAGCTTATAGACATTCAAAAACTTATCACGAGCAAATTAAATATCTGTAATAATACCAATGATATTATTTTGCCAATGTTACTTTTTTTTTCTTTTGATTTAAAAGACTTACCCCAAATAAATTAACGTAGAAAAAGACTATTTTGCTCATGGATCTCTTTTGAATTAGGGACAATGCTTCGGAGTTACGACTTCCACAAGTAGAAACTCATGGTTGTGTCCTTAGTTGAAAAATGACCTAAACTTGAAAAAAATTGATTGGAAGAATTTATATTGCCCATCAGGCATAAGTTCTAACGCTTGCCTATAAGGCATAACTTATGATCAATTAAACGAGTTAACTGTTTTGAAATATTCTAAATGTCTGCTTTATGCACAAAAGTTAAAACTTATGTCTGATGGATAACATACTTAGGTTGTAACTTTTGCCTATAAGGCGGAACTTCTGGTCAATTGAACAAATTTATGTAGCTTAAACCGTCCTAAATGTCTGCCTTATGAGCAAAAGTTAGAACTTTTATTCGATGGACAACATATCTAAATTCTAACTTTTACCTATAAGATGAAACTTCTAATTAGTTAAGCAAATTTACTGTCTTAAAATGTATTGAACGTCTATCTTACGAACAAAAATTAAAATTTTCTAAAACAAGAGATATTTTTCTAAAAAGATATTAAACAAAATAAAAAAATTAAAATCATATTATTTTTATTAGACTTTTCTTACGTTAGAATAAAATATCAAGACCAACCCGACCATTTCCATCAAAAAGTGGCTATATGTGTCAACTTGGTATTTTCTCTTTTTCTTCGGAACCAAATAAAAGAAACGCACACGGTTTTTGTTTCCAAGCAAACTTAAAACTTAACCAGGAAGCTTTGCGTCACTGCGCCTTACATATTTAGCCACATTTCCCTCGCCAGCCTTCGGTACAAATTCAACAGACGTATATCCAGCGAGAAAATGGATGTGAAAATCGGAAAATTCTTCGAATCGATCGGCGATTTCTTTACCGGTGGAGATCAAATTCCTTGGTGCGACTCTGATATAGTCGCTGTAAGTACTATTTCATTTCGAATTTTTTTCTTTTGCGAATTTTATTTGGTTTGATTGACAGATTTGAGCGTTTACTGGAGAATTGCGGTTAATATCTATGTTGTTGTCTTTGTTATTTGTGTATTTGATCCTTCGTTTAGTTGAAATTGAGCTTACCGCACATCTGGAATACTTTACTTATGATGATTAGGAACTCGTGGGAGCGTTGTTGATGTGAAAATTCTACCTATTTTTTTCAGAATAAAATGCCTAACCAATTCTGTGCGTCGAGATTAGAGATGGAAATTGGCTTAAATGTACTTAGCAAAAAAAAATACTGGATTAAATGTTGAAATCTGTATTAGTTCTTAATCTGATTGTTGTTTGATGTGAAAGAGGAGATATATAATTTTGTATGTTTGTTTGTCTAGAAACGCCTGCAATGAGAAATTTAAGCAGAGGAATCAAGTTGTGGACTGTAACTAGTTTGGGTTGAAGTGAAGTTGATTTTGGTTATTGTTCTTAGCTAGAATTAAGGTTATGTGATATGTTGCTTAAGAGCTGGTTTTTTATCATTTGTTCTTATCCATATGCCTGAATAGAGCAGAATTGATACCAGGACTTATATAGTTTATCCCTATTAGTTTGGAAGCATAGTTAGTTGACTGACTGTTCTTATTTAGATGTAAGGTTTACAAGTCATGTTGTTAAATTTCTTGATGTGCTTTCTATTTATTCCCCAGAACCTACTTGTGGGGTTACACTGGATATGTTCTTGTGTTGTGTTTTCTATTTATGATGGGAAACAGAGATTTTCATAGTGAAAGATCCCAAGAGCAAGAGTTAAAATATGTAGAACAGTTTGGAGATCCTAATTTCGGTTTCAAGTTTCTGCATTGGTAACTTACAAAAAATAAATTTTAAGTGGCATAAGTATTCAATCCGTATTGCCACCTCAATCAATCAACCAATAGTCCCTCATCCCCAACCTAGTCAGGTCAGATATATCAATCATCTATATAAATTCTGCTTTAGATTTACAATGTTTGGGTCCACTTCGTTCCAATAATAGTTAAGTAATTTCTCATATATTTTATTTTATTGGGAGAAGGAGGGCATGCAACTTATTTGGATACTTTTTCATTGGGTATCCGTAAATTTTATAATTACTTTGGTGATTTGGCTATTTTGCTAAATAGAAACATGAGCAAAAGCAAAGCAAAAGTCTTTCACATAAGACTCTCTTCATTTTCTTGCAGTTCTAACTATATCCTGGAAGCTTTGACACTAAAATTGATAGGAAACAGTTTATTGATTTAGATCATTTGCTTCCTTTCTCTTTTCCCCAATTGAAGTTTGGTTGTTGGATAGAAGTAGTAGTACTTTTAAATGGAATTTAAAGGTCGAAACTTGTTAATGGTCCTTTAAGACTGATATAGTCAATTAAAAAATTGAGGTTTGACAAAATATTCAGCCAATGATCCCTGCTTCGTTATATAGAAAGCACATCATGGTGCATGACTTCAAGGGTTGCATTGTGATAGTGTACAGTGACTTGATGATCTTTACATCTCAGATTTATTCCTTTTGTGCACCCCAATCATATGAGTCAACAGTCTGGGTCAACTGGCAGTTCTTTTGGTTTTTGCTAGTTAGAAGAGTTTTGACTGCATGAATAATTTTGAAGGTCAAACTGGCCTGTTTATTTTTTCTTTGCTGAGCAACAATTGGACCAGTTGGGCAGTATGGTCCGGATTCTTAAAACATCGGTTAGCACCATAAGCAATACATTTCCCAGCAAATTTTTCTCACTGATAAGTTGGTTAAGACGTCATCTACAAGGCTGCAGAAATTTTCTTTGTGGATCTTGCTGAAAGTCAATTGAATCAGGAGATAGCCTGTGGAACATCTGAATGATTTGCAGTTCTATATGCAATGATGATGATTAACTGTAAATTGAGTTTGAATTTTCTTGCAATCGTTTTGGCATCTATTCAATAATTGAAAACTTCAAAGTTGTAATGTGTCTACAGGGTTGTGAACGTGAAGTTGCTGAGGCAGAAAAAAGTTCATCTGATGAACTTAAAAGTGAATGCATTATGCGTTTGTCTTGGGCTCTTGTCCACTCAAGAAGGCCTGAAGATGTACAGCGTGGTGTAGCAATGCTTGAAGGTCAGTATAGTAGAGCTATTCATTTCTTCCTTCCTTCTCCTTTTGGCTACATGCCGCATCATTCATTCCCTTACCCTGGCATTTCCTTGTCCCGGACTGTGGAGTTTCATGAAGGATCTTGTGAATGCTTTGGGCTTTTGCATTTCCCTAGTTCATATTCCATTTTCTGTTACTCCTTTTTACCTTCTCCTTTTGCTTTTGCATTAGGCGAGGCAGAGAACCATATTTTCTGATTTATCTTGTTGCAGCTTCTTTGGGTGGCAGTAGCAGTCCCCTGCAAATGAGAGAAAAGCTTTATCTTCTGGCTGTTGGTTACTATAGAAGTGGGGACTTTCCAAGAAGCCGGCAGCTAGTTGACCGTTGTTTGGAGGTTTGATCTTTGTTCCTACCTTTGCTGGAAAATGTGATTCAACTCGTCACCCCACATTAATGCTGATTTCTTTATCTCCATACTTTAAAGTTTGCATCATTTGTTAAAAATGAAGTTCACTTCATCCCATCTTTAGTGAAATTGCATACTTTAACTGCATCCATGCAAACTCTGAAGCTTTATTAGTTCAAGTGACTGGGTTGCATGCCTTTATGAGTTTTTAGACAACAGTTTCTCATTCCTCTTGAATCCTTTTTAAGCCTGCATCTTAATTAGCGGTTCTGTAAATCAACAGATTGCACCCGATTGGAGGCAAGCCTTGACCCTCAAGAAAACAATTGAAGAAAAAATTACCAAAGGTAGCAAATGGATTTCTCAATGTCATTTTTTTATCGTCTCTCGTTTCAGTTGAAGAAAGAGTTGATTAATGTTATGCATTTCGCTTTGTCTTGAAACAGATGGAGTTATTGGCATCGGCATTGCTGCTACTGCTGTCGGAGTTCTGGTTGGTGGAATTGCAGCTGCTTTAGCCCGCAAGAATTGACTTGCCAATAAACACCACTAGTGTGCATATTGAACTCAAAACTCCTTCCATCTGCTATCTCTTCTGAAGCACATGGATTCCTATCTGTGAGCCCAAAAGTTTTGATAATTTTCCCTTCAGACTCGTTTTAGCATAACATAATATATTTTCTATGAAGTTATTCTTTGGTTGTCTTTCATCTTAAATTGACAGTGAGTACACGAAATGGGGTGCCTCACCAATCACCCCCCCAATCCTACCTTAATATGGCATTCCCTCCAACCTTTATGTTCAAAGCTGTTGGAGATTCTAAAATTTTTTCTGTTACATTCTCCAAATCCAACTTGTGGGATTATTACACTACGTGAACAGACTCCCTCTACAAGTCTATCTGATTTTTAACTAGTTTGGAGTGAAGTATAATTGACGGATATCACCAAACACAACCGAGCTCATGCCCTCAGGGCTTTAGTTCAGGTGACAAAGGTTGATGAAGATCAAAAGTCCGAGCTTTATGTATTGCGGACTAACCTTGAAATAAGCTTGATATTTAAGTGAAGAAGAATAAAGATACGGATTCATTTTCACCTAAATTTTGAATGCTGCAGTTGATTGTAATATTTGGCTCCACACGAATTTTTGGAACATAAAAAAGCTCGTCTGTGCTAATTCCTCATCCTTAAGGATTATTATAAAAGTGAATTGTCTAAAACATATCTGAAGTATTTAGGTTTGTTGAGTTTTTTACTTGAATCACGTATTTATTTTTTCTATCTGAACTATCACTAAATGTTTATCAAGGCACACCTTAACTATCAATTGTTCACTTTTTCTACTTGAAATATCACCATTCTTCAGGTAGGAAAAGTGAGCAATTGATAGTTTAGACGTGTTCTGATAAACATTTGGTGATAGTTTAGGTTGAAAATCATACACATGATAATTCAGATATGAAACTCAAAAAATCATGATATTTTAGGTATATTTTTCATCATTCACTCTTATTATAATGTACCTATTCCCAAAAATATTGAAATCTGAATAAGGAAAGTATACCAATTGCATAAGGAGAATCGATGATATTGAAGTCTTTCATTTTATTTATTTATTTATGTGATCTTGATTTGACACGAATTTTAAGAAAATAAAAATATTTTTGAATCTTGTGGTCTTAAGCTAAAAATATATTAAATATACCAAATATTCTTTAATTTTGGATTTTTAAATGTCATATAACAAACAAATTGAAACAGAAGACGTAAACCAATTGCAAAAGGATAAATTTTTAAAAAAACGACTCCGCTGGGGATCGAACCCAGAATCTCTGGTTTCGTAGACCAGCGCCTTATCCATTGGGCCACGGAGTCGACTTGTTTATTTTACCTTACAAGTTATTTTCGAATCCCATTTGTCTCATTCGCAGTAGAATTATTTGAACTCAGTATTTTCGACGCGATATATATTTTATACATGTCCTTTCCTTTTTTCTTTTTTTTTTTTGGCTCCCACATGCAATATTGGTTACAGTTTCAACAATGCTAACTTAGAATTATTTGTAGTACAAACTTAGAAGTAACATTATGTGGAGTACAAAAGTTGTACTTTGCAGTTGCAGACAGGATCTAAAGATTTTCAAAGTTGTCCTAACAAAAAAGTACTACTAGCAAGTAGTAGTACACTGTTGAAATTACTATACAATATCCAACAACCTTACTTTAAATATCTAATCTAAATCAAACAATTTTTGGCCAGAAAAAAAAAAAGAGTTAGAGACAATATTGAATCTTTCTAGTGTTGGTGGAAGTGTTCAATAGGGGTAGCCTGAGATCACATGTTGTCACTTCTGTTTTTCTTTTTTCTTTTTAATCACACCTAAAGTATCGTGATTTTTCGGGTTTCATATCTGAACTATAAGGTATGCGAATTTCATATCTGAACTATCAATAAATGTTGATCGAAACATACCTAAATTATCAGTTATTCATTTTTTCTACCTGTATGATGGTGACGTTTCAGGTAGAAAACTTGCACATCTGATTATTGAGGTATGTTTGATAAATATTGAGTGATAGTTCAGGTAGATAACTCGCACACCCTAATAGTTCCAAGTATGAAACTCGAAAAATAGTGAGACTTTAAGTGTGTGTTTTAGCATTAACTTTTTTCCCCCTCTTTCTTAAAGTAAATGTCTTTTTCGAATTAATCTACTAGTAAACGTCGTNCTAATAGTTCCAAGTATGAAACTCGAAAAATAGTGAGACTTTAAGTGTGTGTTTTAGCATTAACTTTTTTCCCCCTCTTTGGTTGTTTGGTTTGATGATTTTGTTTCTTAACATGTGTTCTCAGGTCGCCCCCGTCGAATTGTTTTTCACCCTATAAAATATCTTATAATGTTTGAGAACTCTGTTAGTGTGGTGAGCTTACTGATTATATTGTCCGTCTCAAGTCCGAATGAAGAAGGGATAGACTCGCAGTGAGCGTAAAACTAGTTAATTCATATGAATGCTCACCATATGGATACATGTGCAATGAAAATTTATATAGCTGACTTCAACTTGTTCTCTAACAATTTGATTCAAAGGTTTGACCGAGGTGAGCTTCAACGACATATTTGATTTGCTTTTCTCTTATTCCCTTTGTCTTAATTTATATGACGCACTTTTCTTTTTAATCCGTCCCAAAAGAACGACATATCTCTTTATTTGATAAATATTTAATTACAGTATAGATATTTTATCCATATTGAATCCCACTTATTTGGCAAAAAATCCACAAAAATGTACTATTCTATTTAAAAGTTTAAGGACAATTTTCAAATATTATAAAGTATTTTCATATTTCTCAAATTTCGTGACCAATCAAACTATGTCACGGTGAGTACATAATAAGCAAAGACTAGAAAAAAATCTAATACTAACATATGGTATATAGCTAACAAAACAACTTAATAATAAAGACTTCTTTCTTTTTTCTTTTTTTTTGCAAAAATATTAATAGATTCAAGAAATAATATTACAATTATTTAGTTCTATATAATTTAGAGATTTTTCATGATTTATTTTTCTTCAAAATCACTTGCTTTAGAAATCAAGAAGTGTGTGGTTAGTTTGCACACATAATAATAATAATAATAATAATAATAATAATTTGAGAAAACATGAAATATACTCTCAATAGGATGGGGAATTACATATATAGCCACTTTCAAGACTATTACAAAAGGAGTGCTTCAATTAGGACATTTTTTCAGTTTGTGGCCTAATGCAACAACTGAGGTATGTCAGCATATTCTTTTTCCTCTGCATACAACAAAAAAAGAACATAGGTAAGATGACAAGGGAGTTTGAATTAACACAATTTTTATGGCTACATGTTTGTATTGTACGCAGAAGCGGATTCAGAATTGTATGTCATTAATTGAACACAGCTCTACCCGACCCCTCAGCCCTCCCTGGTCCGGTTGAAAGCCTCTTGTGATATACCTAACAACCGGATAGAAGATGGGCCCGACTTTGATACCTCGTGCAAGTGCTAGTTAATGACTGATACCACAAAGCTACATTTTTCATAGTGATACATAACTTTGGTAAACCTCATCATGCACAATAAAAGAAACATAGGTAAAGATAGCAGGGGAGTTTAGTTAACTCAACTATTAGTGTTTGTTCTGGTAATTACAGAGGCGGATGCAGGATTTTATATCATCGAATGCAGATTCATTTTTGTCATAATGAATACACAAACTCTGTATATGTGTATGTGTATATGAAAACTTTTTCTCAAAATATATGTATATATGTTAGAGTTGAAGGTAATAGTTGCTCCTATACCAGATACCACAAGCCATATATTATGTACGTGAATTTAAGTTATATGCACTGACAGACAGTAATAACAAGTCTTACCATGCAAGCATCCTCCTGCTGCTTCCTAAGAGTTTCCTGCTCGTGATCAATGCTAGGTGGTCGCGCTAAAAGATCATTATTTTTGTGCTGCTTCCTGTTGACACGAGCCTTTGAAAATTCAACAGTGTAACTTGCAGCACCTCCAACTTGTTGATCCCACATTCCAAATTGAGGTACAGACCTGTATCCATTCTTCTGCAGTTTCAACAGATTGAAAAATATAACTTCTGTTATGAATGAAGAAAATGGACTTCAGGACTAATATAGGCATATATTGGATGATTAAACGATAAAATGACGATAAATGCTATATATTTTGAAGTGAAATTAGCATTCATTAGAGAAACGGCTGAAAATAGAATAAGTTCAGACATGATCAATGAGAATTTATATAGTCGATTCTAACTTGTTTGAGACAGAATTGCACTTCTTGTTGTTGTGTGGAATCGAATTCAAGGTACATTGGTGGTCATTTTGACAATTTTGGCTAGTGATGTTCAAAGAGGTTCTTATTATTTTGGTCTACATTATTAGTTTGTCCAAGACCAAATTTTCTAGTCCAATTTTGATTCTTAGTGAAAGTTATTTCGAGTGAAAACGAGAAACATTTACATGTTTTAACTAACATATCAACTGCTTTTGTTCGTTTCTAACACTTCTATTCTAAACATGTGATTGCTTATTTATAAACAACCAGTTTTATCAGTAGAAACCGGTTGATTAAAATCAAGAAAAAGAAAACAAGAAGTATCCTTACCATATTGCTAGGGTCCTCTTGTTTCTTGCCTGGAAATTCTTGATTATTTGCCAATCCATGATGCGTGCCTAAACCATTTTTATGTTGTTGATGTTGATGCTGATGCTGAAATTCCTTATCATTTTTCAACCCATGACGTGCGTCTAAACCATTTTTATGTTGTTGATGTTGATGCTGATGCTGAAATTCCTTATCATTTTTCAACCCATGATGTGCGTCTAAACCATTTTTATGTTGTTGATGCTGAAATTCCTTATCATTTTTCAACCCATGATGTGCGTCTAAACCATTTTTATGTTGTTGATGTTGATGCTGAAATCCCTTATCGTTTTTCAACTCATGATGTGCATCAAAACCATTTCTATGCTGCTGCTGCTGCTGGAATCCCTTATCGTTTTTCAACTCATGATGTGCATCAAAACCATTTCTATGCTGCTGCTGATGCTGAACTTCCTTATCGTTTTTCAACTCGTGATGTGTGCCTAAACCGTTTTTATGCTGCTGATGCTGAAATTCCTTATCGTTTTTCAACTCGTGATGTGTGCCTAAACTGTTTTTCTGCTGATGCTGCTTGTTGACACGAGCTTTGGAGAACTCCACGGTATAACCACCAGTCCCTCCAGCTGCACCATTGGTATCCCATGATCCAAATTTAGGCACTTTTGTTGCACCATTTTTCTAAAAAAAATAAAGTTATGAATAAATAGTCCGTCTGTGAACAATATTTCACTGTAACAATCTGATTTTTCATGTTATACTATATGTTATCTATAACAATATTTCCCGATCGTATCCCAAAGATATTTAGAGAAACGACGTTGTTATTGAGAGATTTGATTGTATATAGGTCTATTTTCTTTTGGTGAATTGATGCCAAGTACTAAGGGGTGTTGAATGTGTGTGTAAATATGCAGCAACTGTGAGACCGTGAATCTTACAAATAAAGGGTAGCTCGGTGCACTAAGCTCCCACTGTGCGGGGGGTCCGGGAAAATATCGGACCATAAGGGTCTATTGTACGCAGCCTTATCCTACATTTCTGCACGAGGCTGTTTCTACGGCTCGAACCCGTGACCCTCCTAGTCATATGACAACAACTTTACCGGTTATAAATAGACAAGAAATAATTGAAAATTGTTGTTCAAAATAAAATTAAGTAAATAAAAATAAGATCGTTAAGCTTTTAAATGATATAATCACAGAATTGCAGACATAATATTTCTTGTGGTTAGGATCATATGAAAACAATTAGGTCAATACATCAAGAGACAGGTTGAGAATATAATTAAGAAAAAAAAAGTTATCAGCCTGGTCCTTGACTCTTCTGTGTTGTATTTATTCTCGTTCGGCTCTTAGAATCACATCCAGCAGTGATTGAAACAACTTGTTTTAAGATTTTAGATGAGACGATCGTGCAATGTAATTCAACAAATTAAATACACCAACATAAATGTAACAAAATGGATACAAGTTCATGGCTTATGATCATGAAGTTGATGGAAAATTATGCTTTTATGTATAATAAAGGGGAAAACAAGAAAATTTTAAAAAAGTGAGATTAATTGCTCTCTTCCAACTAACAATAAAAAAAAAAATTGCAAAATATTTTAACATTCTTTCATATAAATGTTTTATGTTTATGAAGATCATTTTCATTTCAAATCAATTTAGAAAATTTAGTTTCTCCTCCATTTTCCATATAAAGATCATACAATCTAAACAAAAACTTTTTTTCAAATAAATAATTGAATAAATACCCAAGAAAATAATAATCTCCATAAATGATTTTTGTTGCCTATCTTGAAGATGATAAGAAGAATTAATGGAGAAAGTTATGCATGTCGAGCAGAGATAAGACCAGTGCGAGATATGAGATCGAGAGCATACTAGCACAGTTATAGAACATAACCGCGAGGTGCAATCTCTATTTCAAGAAAAGACTGAATTTTTTTAAATTTTAATTCTCAAAATATAAAATGTAGAACACACCTCCTTTCTTTGTTCCATGAAGCACAAAGAGGAAAAGACAGGAGAGAAATGGTGAAAAACAAGGATTTGGAGGAGGTTATAATGGATTCCATAAATATATATACTCCTCTAATTTATTTATTTTTTAAAAAATTTATCTCTATATTTATTTATTTATTAATTAATTATGAAAAGAATGAGGTGAAGTTTAAGGTTGCCACATGGTCTATCACTAAGCATTAGGAGTGGTAGTTATTTCTAACAAAATTCTTCAATATTGTTATTGCCTTTGGATGTTTTTTTTGGAAAGTAGATTGTGTAAATTAAAGTGGGGAAAAAGAAATTATAATTATTTTGCTTATCATTGCTTGAAAAGAAAATTTGGAAAAATAATAATAAAAAAAGAATTATCTTTTTAGTATAACTTCCTTCTAAAGAAAATTACAATGTGTAGCTCGAAGTTTAGGTATTTTGATTTTTCTTAGTGAAAATCTCGATTCTATGTTACCGTTTGAGGTGATCGAGCTAGGAGACATAATGGACATGGGGGAGAGACCTTAGTAAGGTTTGACTAGTGTGGAATTGATTCTTCGTAGATTGTATTAATGGTATCAGAGCAGTCTATTGTTCGTCGTCCCTTCGATGGTGGCGTCGATATTGCAGTCGGCCCGAGGCTAGAAATGATCTAGCACATGGTCATCGAGGACCACAGATATGGAGAGTGATAGTTTGTTATGATCGTATTGCAAGACATGGACTTGAATCCCATATCGATTTAACGAGGAGCTGATGAGAAGCTTATATATCCTTGGGTTCTCATACCTCAATAGCTACTAGCTTTTGAGATATGATTCTCTTGTATTACATCAAAATAATGTAGAGTTAAAAGGTCAAAACCACATTTTAAACTATCATTTTTTTGCGAGTTCCACATCCTAACTATTAATTGTTCTCGTTTTCCACCTGAACTATCATCATCTATGTATTAAAACACACCTCAAAGTTAAACTAGGCCAACTATCAACTATTTCCGTTTTTTTTAATCTGAACTATATATCACCATCTACTCAACTAGGTATATTTTTATACATAAATAATAATAATTCAGATAGAACAAAAAAAATAATTATTAAAATAAAAAAAAACTTGAATTATATTTTTGGCCATTATCTCTAAATCAAAACAAGTTTAAGTGATCTTCTTTGTATTCTGCCTTTCATTTACCCAAATATGAGAAGTCTTTAGGATATCACCCATTGTGAAACAATAAACAACTAATTTGAACCATTAATAATAATAATAATTTTTTTTAAAAAAACTGAATTTTACTCCCCACAAATAA
>JACEIK010002096.1:137463-157620 GCA_018107945.1 Datura stramonium | reverse complement strand
GTGTGTGTATATATATTTACAATGCAATTTTTTCGACGAAGTAGTGTCTGATGACATCTCTTGTTAATAAATGCTTAGAAACACAAACATGATCAGGCACACATGTATTATACATGCTCACAAAACGTTATTTGCATGTGCATACATATATTATATTGAAATTTTCAGGAGGAATAGTTATCTGGTGATATATCTGGTTAACATGCATAAAAACATAGATATGCGATCACAGACATCAATTATATTGAAAATTTTCGATGAAACGGTGTCTGATGACATCTCTTGTTATTATACATGCAGGAAACAATGACATGCAAGGTTCCACCACACCAACAAAAGCTCCACCTCATGCATCACCAAGCCCTTCTTCAAAGCCATCAAAAGCAGCCCCAATAGGGCCGGTATTAGGCAGGCCGATGGAGGACATAAAGGCAACATACACCCTAGGAAAAGAACTAGGAAGAGGCCAATTTGGTGTAACACATTTGTGCACACACAAACAAACAGGGGAACAATTTGCATGCAAAACAATTGCCAAGAGGAAATTAGTGAATAAAGAGGATATTGAGGATGTAAGGAGGGAAGTGCAAATTATGCACCATTTGACAGAACAACCAAACATTGTGGAACTCAAAGGGGCTTATGAGGACAAACATTCTGTGCATTTGGTCATGGAATTGTGTGCCGGAGGGGAACTTTTTGATAGGATTATAGCTAAAGGGCATTATACAGAAAGGGCAGCAGCTTCATTGTTAAGAACAATTGTGCAAATCGTGCATACTTGTCATTCAATGGGGGTCATTCATAGAGATCTTAAACCTGAAAATTTCCTCCTACTTAACAAGGAGGAAGATGCACCTCTCAAGGCTACTGATTTTGGTCTCTCTGTGTTCTACAAGCAAGGTATAATAAGATTTACACCATCTGTTTCAATTTATATGACGGTGCTTAATTAATTATAAAGAAAATAGCTCATTTCCGATGGAATTTGGCTAGTCGGTAATGTTTCCAGCGGATTCTCAGTGAAAATCCCTTATTGATGAACCAAATTCCGACAGGGCATCCAAAACACACATTTTGACCAAACTGAAAGTTAAGTGTGCTTAGTCACATATCAAGGACCAAAACAAGAAGTTACCAATAACTAAAGAACTTAAAATGCTAAAGGAAAGACTTTTGACACATAAGTTAAACATATAAAGGAAATATCTTAATTAGAATCTTGTAATCTTTAACATGCATGCCAGTGTCATTCCTATAAGAGTATATCATGAAGGGTAAAAATATTATACTGCTAAATTTAGGAGTTTCACAATATAGAAAAATATTGTTCTGTTTCAAACGAAGCAAAAAAGGAAAAAGTTTCATATAAAATGAAATGCAGGTTGAGTATAAAACTTGAGGGTGAGGTTACTTATATAAAAAGACCTTTAGATAACTTTAAAGATTTGTATCATGCACTGGAAAAAAAAATCCAATTATCCCTCCATATATCACATTCCTAATAATGCATCATAAATTGTTTAAGACAGATCTTGAATATTTATTGAATCTTGTAGAAGTTTAACAAAACTATATTCCTCTTTATATATATCCTTAACCTTCTAGTTTTTCTTCTTTCTATTTTACAGGAGATGTGTTTAAAGACATAGTGGGGAGTGCATATTACATAGCACCAGAAGTGTTGAAGAGAAAGTATGGTCCAGAAGTTGATATTTGGAGTATTGGGGTTATGTTATATATTCTTCTTTGTGGTGTTCCTCCTTTTTGGGCAGGTAATGAAGTTACACAAATTTAATCATAATTACCTTTTAAATAATCTGATTATATATCCTCCAATAGAATCGACCCAGTAGCACTAGCGCTTCGCCTTCTTTCTATTTCATCCCCATCACATTCCAGGATAGACAGCTAATACTAAAATGTGCACATTTAACTGAACAAGAGATATTCCCTTTTGTTACCAGCCTTCCTTCCTTGATTGATGTTTTAGGTATTCTTATCTAAGTGGATACTTTAATCAAGCTTTGGAGGCCCGAATCTTCTATACACTTAGGGGTGACTTGGTAGGAGGTATTAGAAAAAATAATACTGGTTCTATCTTTGGTATTATTTAGTCCCTTGTTTGGTAATGTTTTCAATCTGTGTATTAGCTCTACACTCTATTCTTATACATAGTAAATCATGGCATTAACAATACATAGTACTATTCTAATACATCCTCTATTCATTTAATACAAAAAACCAAACAATCGATAAAAAATAATGCCAGCATAGCTAGTCTCTCAGCATTACTAATACACTCTATATGGTACTATTCTTATATACCCTACTAAACAACCCCTTAAAATATAGAGCATAAACTCATTAGAAAATGGTGGTGTGTTTCAGAATCTGAAAATGGAATATTCAATGCAATATTGCGTGGACATGTTGATTTTTCAAGTGATCCATGGCCTTCAATATCTACTGGAGCTAAGGACCTTGTTAAGAAAATGTTGAATTCAGATCCCAGTCAAAGGTTAACTGCACTCCAAGTCCTAAGTAAGTACTTTATATATATATGCACACACACTTATAAGTATTGAATTAGTATTGTTTGCATAGTCAAATTTCTAACTAATGAAGTGTGTATATATTATAATACGAATTAGATCATCCATGGATCAAGGAGGATGGAGAAGCACCAGATACACCACTTGACAATGCTGTTCTGACCAAGCTCAAGAACTTCAGAGCTATGAACAAGTTCAAGAAAGTTGCTCTTCGGGTAGGTTATACAGTCAAACTTCTCTATGACAGCGTCGTTTGTCTGTATAATTTTTGGCTGCTATCGAGAAATGTGATTATAAAGAACATATAATACAACATAACATGAAAAGTAGATTCTAAAAAAACTTCGATGTTACAGTAAAATGTCGTTACTGTTATAGAGAGGTCTGATTATATATGCTGATAGTGTAGATAAATTTTAGATTGTATCAGGTTATTTTTTATTCTGTTTATATCAAATCACACTTGTTGTATACAATTTGTTAGTAACTTAACTTGACGGTTCAAGAAAATTGAACATCTCAGTGCATGATACTTAAACGTACACCGTGCAAAGTATAAATTCATCAAAACAATACATATTTACTTGGAAAAAATTACAGGTTATTGCAGGATGCCTCTCAGAGGAAGAAATTATGGGATTAAAGCAGATGTTCAGAGGAATAGATACTGATAATAGTGGCACAATTACACTTGAGGAGTTAAAGCAAGGATTAGCCAAACAAGGCAACAAATTATCAGATTATGAAATCAAGCAATTAATGGAATCTGTAAGTTCTCTAAACATTGCTTACTTTTGTGATTTAACTGTTGCAGAGGGTAAAATTCAATTACTTTATGTGCCAAAAATTCATTTTTGCGACTTTACTGAAAATTATTAGTATAGGGGATTTGGGGTAGCTTCCCCATTTTTCAAAATAAAATAAACTATCCCCCTTAGAAATTAAATTTGATAATATGCTACCATCATATAGTATTTGTAACTTTAGAGGTCGTTTGGGTCAAAATAAGGTTATCCTAGGATTATAATCGGATATATAATATCACCGTTTATATGAGATATATAATCAAATGATTTTGATGTAAATTTTATCTTGGTGTTAGCTAATACCCACAATGAAACACTGGAAAAATTTAATCTCAAATTTTATACTGAGATAACCCCCTAATCCCTGCAAACAAACAGGCCCTTAGTGACTATTTTGAATTAAGTAAATGCTTTTTCCTCTGAAAAAATGAATCAAGCTAGTGTCTGAATTCAATATTATTGGAGGGAGTTGTTCAATTTTGATCTCCAAAATTGAACTTTTTCTAGATGAAGATTAATTTGTATCTTTGCTTCTTCCATCTAATTAAGCTAATTATTGTGATGTGTATATATTTTGTGAAAACAATTACAGGCTGATGCTGATGGAAACGGGACAATTGATTATGAAGAGTTCATCACAGCAACAATGCATATGAATAGAATGGACAGAGAAGAACATCTTTACAAAGCTTTCCAATACTTTGATAAGGATAACAGTGGGTAAGTTTATGGGCAAAAAAAGAAAAGATTTAAGTCATAAATGACCTGATTGTGTAAATATTTTTTGTAAAATCGTTATGTAATTGTTGCAAATTTTGTCCAATTTTATATAACAAAATATAAATTTCTTTTTTGATCTCAGGTATATTACAATGGAAGAGTTAGAGCAAGCTTTAAGAGAATTTGGTATGAATGATGCAAAGGATATAAAAGAAATCATTTCTGAAGTTGATTCTGACAATGTAAGTCAGAAAACACATCTAAATATGCACACTCTTTATGCATATAATGGTTTATAGTTCTGCAACTTTTACAAATTAATTGATAAATAAAAACTTTATGTATTTGCAGGATGGTCGTATCAATTATGATGAGTTTGTAGCTATGATGAAGAAAGGAAATCCAGAAGACGCAACAAATGCAAAGAAACGAAGGGATGTTTTCGTCGAATAATTGTTGTTGTTGTTGATACATGAAGAATTTGACCAAAAAAAAAAAAGAAGTAAAGTTATTTGGGTCTTTATTGAAGGGGGGGAGACCAAATTTCAAAAGAGTTTCAAAGTTATAGAAGCTCTTGTATATTAACTAAGATTTTAAAAATATTAAAAGAAAAAAAAAGAAAAATGCAATGAAACAAAAATAAGATTGTAGAATTTGATGGATAGGTTGGGATTTGAGGGTCATTTTTGGTTAATGGTTACTTTTAATGGTTATTTTTGAATTGGAATCAATGGAGTCTTCAATATATGTCTATCTATACAAATATAACATAAATATAATATATAATATATAAATACATGTGTATATATATTTTGTTTAACACCAGAGATAGACATTAAGTGTTGTTTTTCTAATCAATAGCCTTTTGGATATCAGTTTTATGTACATATTGGATATCAGTTTTATGTACATATATCAAGTTAATGAAAGAGTTATGACTAAGAGCAATATCTTTTTACCAATTGAGATCTCAAGATGTATAACTTTTACACTAACATTTAATTTACAAAAAGAATGATGCAGCAGACAAAAGTTCTCTCTTGTTGAGATTCTCACTATCTATTAAAGTTCAATGGAATATTCATAAAGGGCAACTCGGTGCATAAAATATTTTGCATTCATACAGGGTCGGGGGAAATACGCACCCAAGGAGGTGTAATGTAGGCAAGTTATCCTGACACAAGCATCTTATTTCACGGCTCGAACACGTGATCTATAGCCTATAGGTTATACGGTATAACTTGACCGTTGCTCCAAGTCTCTCTTCCAATGAATATTCATGCCAAAACCAATTTAAAACAGAAAGCAAAAGCTCATAATCACCCCTTCATACAAGCTAGACTTGTGAAAATCCAGTACCAATAAATCTATAAACATCTACCGACATTTCAAAATATGGAGAAATTTTTAAAATTATGCATTGTGTTAATCACTAGTATGGTGAAAAATGCTTGAGACATGTTGCGAATCCAGAGATAGTATACAAAAAGATGTCCTGACATCAACCATTCACATCGATTGTGTTCCCAGGATGTTTGAGTGAAAATTGTAGGACAAATCGGAAACAAAATGGTTTTGCGCAAAATTAGCTCTGTCACCGGGAGACTGGGCAGGGGAAAGAGCAGGGACACGAAGGATACCCGCCTCAATAAGTTGGGATCGATGGATCAACTTTGACAGCATACTCATGGATTCCTCCAGCCACGTTAAATACTTTCCTGAATCCCTGAGAATCCCAAATCAATAAATAAATAAATAAACATGAAAAAAGCAACAATGGTGAACAATGACAGAATTGCAGCATAGCCTGCCTTCCGTGTTATGATCAATGTCTAGTGGTAGTATCGCCTAAGATCTATCAACATACTTAAAGTAAGCCATCATAATTAGTCTCACCACTTCTTAAATAATTTGGTGCATGAAACATGTCATAGCATGCAACAAACTAAAGAAGACAAAAATGTAAAACTAACATGCATTTTGGGATACATAGAACCGAATAGTATAAGCCTCTGGAGGTGGGACTTTACACCCACTAACAAAATACATCAGCTTTATGTGCTATAACCAGAAGCTACTATTGTTCCTATATAACCTGTCTTTCCCCTCTTATGTGTGAACTGGTGTAAGTAAAAGCTCGTTAAGTCAAATTCCTTTCCAAAAGGGAAAATCAAGTACTATTCGTTAGTAGCTTTTGCATTCACGGCAAGCTGCCAAAAGACTGTTCACTTGGCTAGCGTTAGTTCATCATTATGTGAAGGAAGATGCTTAAAGCAGCACCTTTTAGAAAGACCCAGTTTCCATAAGAATATGCTGTGAAAATAAATAATTCTTATAAAAACAGGTATTTAGGCTTTTTGCATACTGAATTGGAGAGATGCTTCAGTAAACCTTATTCTCAACCTGAACCCCAACTTTCTTCTAGCACACATCACACTTTGCTTATGCCTCGAAGTCAACAAGTGAAGATCTAAAGAAGATAAATGTTCCAATTTATGCCTTGCATCTCAGAAGGATGATAGGAACACAAAAACCTTCCATTACATGTAGAACAAGTTTATCTTTTGACATTATACCCAACTATAAATGAAGGTAAAGACCCTACCTGTGTCTGCAACCACTTGGCGACTTGTAGTGATCTTGTGCCATGGTGACACTGCAGAACATACATAAAGTTTTTGAGAAGAGACGCCGAAAAGAGAGGGAAGGGAAGAGGAGAAGCATATTTTTGAATAACCAATATTCAATCATCTGACCCTCTATGTGTTATCATGGTTTATCACTTGATAAAGGAAAATGTTATTAGGTTTATCAAGTCAGAGTTTTGCAAAAAAAGCAGTCTTTGAGTTTAACGCTTCTGTTTAAGGAGAAACTCTTAGCTCAAGGCGTAAAGAACAGAAGATCGGCTTTTAAACAGTGTAAAGAAGTGTCTGTAAAGAAGAACAGGCACTAACCAACACATAAGTGTCCTTCTGAGGATCAAATTTAGTAGTTATTTCTGGTCCCCAGCTTCCAAATTGGCGAAGAGGAAGAACCTGAAAACCTGGTAAAGAAGCCTGGGCCCTGTCACAAACACACAAAGCAGATATGAATAGTGTAACCATGATTCCTGGTCTTCTAAATTAAAATATAGTGACCCCATCCTTCCTTCTACCGTATTTACACGTTTAAGTATCATGCTCTAGCTTTACCAATGTCACCAAATATGTCTAATGAGGAGCACTGAAAGAATTTAATTCTGAATCAAACAAGACCAGTCTATTGACTCGCACAACTTGAAACATTGTTAGTACAATTATAACTACTATTACTCGATAAGCCAGGTGACTTGAATTACTTTTGGCAAGTTCAATTCATATAAGCTAAACCGTGGGAAAAACTAAAACTCACAAACTTTCTATATACAATTCCAACAAGATTTTTGCCATATAAGCATAACCAAATTGTTTCTGAGCGGTTTTGTGCAACTTAGAGGTTTTTGGCTAAGCTTATAGGCTGGTCAAACTAGTTTATAAGCATTTTTAGCTTATCTACACGTTTGGTAAAAATTAAAGTGCTTTTAGGAAAAAATCAGCCAAAAGCAATAAGCTGATCATTCCCCCAACTTATGGCTTATCGGCTTATAAGAACTTTTGGTTTGACCAAGTATTTACTATTTTATCCTTACTATTTGTTCTAATTTTCAAAATATCTTTCCCAAAATAGAACTCCTAACTTTCTCTTCACTCTACATCTGTCGTTCCTTTTCTATTACACAAATACTTTCAATTTATAACTCTTTACAAAAAAAAAATAAGGATATTTAGTCATTCTAACAAAAGAACATATCAACACTTTTTTACCAAACACATCAACTACTTATTAACAGTTCCAGTGTTTCTATCCAAACACGTAACTGCTTATTTATAAAATCAATTTCAGCACTTAAAGCTTGTCAGCTTTTTATAATTAGCTAATCCAAACAGGCTCTTAATGTAGTTGAGAAACTTGGCTTGCAAAAATTATCAGTCAAATACCCATATAGATGAAAAGCTCTTGTAATTTTTTAGTGGCCAGGTCTCTTGCAAAGTGATGCCACCGCTCGACAAGTACACTTAGTTTGGCACATGATTCGGCAATTTAGGAGCACTAAAAAGTGGGCATATAAAGTATCTAGATCTAACGTCACAACAAACACATCTTAGGTGTCAAAGTCATAGGGTTATACACTCCCCAAATTAGTATTTACAGTTGAGTCCAGGCCAGCCTAGCGTAATTAAAATTGAGCCACCACTCATGGCTTGAAGCATAAGGAAAAACGTTTCACTCCCAACTGAAATGTCATAAAGCATAAATGTCAGATGGAAACTTGGAGCTCCGACAGTTATCTTCACATTGAAGATTCCTTTTATTTCTGACCTCTTTGTTCTCCTCTTCCATTTTTGTCCAGTTTCTTGAACTCGGGCAACTGATATTAAGCTTCAATAAATTTGCATATAAACCCCCACGACAAGTAAGAGAAATATCCTTCATGTCTCCAATGCGCTGATGGCCTCCAAACAGGGAACAGCCAAAGGAGCAACTGTCCATCTTAGCATGCCTAAGCTTCATTCGTTCTACCCATTCTATATGCATTTTTTGGTCATCAGAAACCATTTTCTTTTATATTATTATTAATTGGTCCAACAGTGATTTCTGAGATCCAACGTGCAGAATCTTGAAACTTAAAATTCTTCCCAGATAGAAATGCACCACCCTAAGCTACTTTCTCTTTAGCAACATTCTGGTTTTCCTAGGCACCCCAAGCTTAGCCAGCAGCTTCTTTTTTTGTTTTGATCAGTTCTTAGCGGACAGCTTCTATTAGTTTCTCTTAACATTTGAGGGCTGAAAGACAGGTCAACTCTGCCCAGCATCAAAAGCTATTGCCTTCTTATAAGTCATATACCTATTCTCTCTGTCTTTATCGTGTGATAGGAACCATGTGGACAAATTTTGAAACTGAAAGCCACATTCATTACTTCGGAAGCCCCTCGGAGGCTTTTCTATTTTAAGTCCAGTATGCTCTTTAACTTAAATAAATAACTAAAAGATATAAAAACTGCAAGTGAGTATTCCAAAATAGTGAGAAAAGAAAAACGAGCTCATACACTTCCTCTGGTTCTCGAACATCAATCAATTGGGCCTCTTCCAGGAAAGAGGGATCTTGCAACCTCACATGAATCTCGTTCACCTGGATGTGTTCAAGTACAGATTCCTCCCTGCATATAGCAGTAACACAAGTAAGAACAAGGCTTTTGAGCTGTTAGAATGAAGAAGGATTTCTTGATTACCTCTCAGATAGAACTTGCAACAAATGCCACCCAAACTTAGTTTTGCACTTTACAACCTTATTCAAAGGTGCACTAAATGCAGCTTCTTCAAATTCTGGCACCTAATAGTATTAACAATGAAAATACAAAAACAAATAAATCAAGTCAACAAAGCCTTGGCAATCCAGGTGACTAAGAATGCAGCTTAAAAAGGTAGAAAGGTACTTATTACGATACAAATAACCAAAGGCAACAACAATGTAGTTATGTACAATTGGAAATTTACAATCATAAGAAAGCCAAATCTCCTTCTAAATGTTTGTAAGACAGTACATGCATAATGTTTGTTTGTTATCATCTGAAGGGCTGTCAGCATGAAAATTAACATTCTGGAAACATAATCACAAGAAAATTTTGCTTCCTGTCAACAAGAGCAGGAGAAAGAGAAGAACAATACTTTTGAAGATATAATCATAAGAAGCATACCATTTGCCCTTTCCTAACCCAACCAAGCATTCCCCCATCTTCTTTTGAAGGACACGTAGAATACTCAACGGCCAGATCACTTAGATCCTCTCCTAAATATAACAAGCATTTCAGTCAAAACAATATTAAATGAAAGGACAAGCATCAAGAGAAAACTTGTTTTCATAATAATATACTCAGTTTTCAAATTTAATCATGACATTTGGATAACTTAGCTTATAAATTTAGTCCTCATTTGCTCTCAGCTTCTTATATTTAGGAAGGAAATGTTACTGGAGCTTTTCTCACTAAGAAATAATGTTGAAAACTAACCTTCTGCAGTTCTTTTCTGAAGCTCCAGTAGAAGCTTCTGGTCATCTTCTTTGACAAGTAAATGCTGTACCAATATCTCCCGACCACCTCCAGAACTGCCTCCAGGACTACTCCCAGCACTATATGAAGCTGAAAGTTATATATATTGTGAGATTTACCAATAGCGTGTATCAGATGATTGCACAAGGAAAAGAACTCTCTTCGCCCTTCAGATTCTGGAACAACCACTACATGATCTCAAGATCCAAAGGACCTCTGACAGGTAAAACCTATAATAAGCTAACTCACATTTCTGATGAAGCCGCTTTTGGGTAACATATTTGTGTATTTCCAACCACAAAGAGCCTTGTGCAAAGATATTAAAGCAGCTCAATTGGCCTAAACCATATTGTTGAAGCTATTCAAGCAGCTCAATGGACCTAAACCATATTGTTGAAGCTATTCAAGCCCTAATGCATTGACTGATAATCATTCCCTAACTATTAAGCAGAAAAGCAATTCTATTGTATTTGAAGTTCCAAGACAAGCACAGGTTTGAGATCGTCTGTCTATTGGGGGTTAACTAAACATACCAAAAGATAGTGTGATCCATATGAATATTTATGTCCAAATACAATATTCAGAGGATTCATCATAGTTCCGTCAACCCACCACTAGCCCTCCTTCTTTTTCACCAGCTATGCTTTGTGAAGCTCACATTGGTGGAGTTACATAACTCTCTATTGCTACTGCATTCTAGAGGACACATCTCTATCTTTCATTGTGCTTCAAAACTACCTAGTCTTAATTAGAATCAAGTTAAGCTACTTGGTTGAAAAGATAATTGGGTCTTGCCTACTATTGCATATCCCTATCTAGTTTCAAACAATTCAGAAGCTAAAGTACGCACAAAGTGCTACTCTACTAGTGCCAAAGTAGGGGACAGTGAGAATGGAGCTCAGACCAATTGAGTGGAAACTTCGGTGCCACAAAACTACAAACCGTGCTGCATTCCCTAATATTTCTGCAAATAGGCTGTTTCTACAGCTCAAACCATGACCTACAGGCATGGGCGGAGCTAGGGCGGAGAAGTAAACTGTATACACAAGGCCAAAATCATTTTTTGGGTTATAAATGTTGAATCTTTTGGCTTTTTTGTACTGAAAATCCCAGCTCCGCCACCGGCTACAGGTCATCGAAAAGAGCAACTCTACTCCCCACCCCCACACCCCCCAACTCGATTTTAACCTACATTTCACCAAACGAGCAATTCTACTGTTACAACCGGGGCTCACCCTCCAACAGAACATCATCTACAAATAACAAAAACAGTTACGCGAAAGCAAAAGAGATTGTTCGTACAATCAACAATACCTGTAATCACTCTCGAACAAGGAAGACGACCCACCATTGTTAACACCCTTTCAAAGCTGGGAAATTTTAGATTACCCCAATTGGGCAAAGGTTCTCGAGTGAAAGCAACGCTAAGCGGGTAAGTGATGATACTACTCTACAAGAAGTTGGATTCAGCGGCGATGCCATTTTCAAGAAAGAGAGAGCAAATCTTGCTGGTGCTCCCCTTGGTGGAACATACAAAGAAGAAGAAACTCTCAACATTTTTGTGGATTCTCCTTTGGCCTGCCGATTGAAATGGATTTTCTCCAAAATATTTTTCGCTATATCTGCTATGTTCAAACTATAAACTGTTACTACTCCTCCCTCCCTCCCTCCCTCCCTCCCAGATTTTTGTAATAGTCAAATAAATACAATTGGTCCACAACTTATCATTAAATTTGAGTTAGGCTCTCAAATATTTCAATTGTACCTGAGCATGTGATACATGTAATAAATATATCATTAAAATATTAACTTTCATATTAATTCAATATTTTTTTAACGTATGATATAAATTTATGTGTAAAATCCTTCAAATTGTAGCAAATGGCTATATTATAAATTCATAATTTTTAAAAATATATGGGTTCTTGCAAAGAACTTTAAAGGTTGAATTTATAGAATTTAAAATTTAGATTCAGCCTGCATATTAAAATATTTACATTAGGCAGCTTCGATTCAATTTTACAATTTTTTTTTTTCCTTTGTGTTCTCAAGTACACATTACAAGTTATAGCAATTAACAACTTCAATTCACCTAATAATTTATTTATTATAATGTACATATAACTTTCTATAATTATTAAAGATTGAGGTCATTCTGCCGCTCATACCGAGTATTAAGCTTTTAGTTACGCATGAAATATTTTTCATTTTTATCTAGATTAGCAATCACAAAAAGTAAATGATATTAGAGATGACGATAAAATTATTTAATGTTAATCAAACCATATAATGTTATTCAATAGCAGATACGATATAATAGGTACGATCATAAGGTAATAATTAGACTTTTGAGAATTGAATTTATTAGTATTTGTACGACAGTACATAAGGTATAATTTTTTTGGATTTTCGGACTTAAATCTGATATCCAATCTGAATCATAATTCATTCAAGAAGTTCAAACTTTCGATTTAAATTTCGGATTAGTTCAAACTATGTCCACCCCTAAATCCTAATAGGAACACTTTATCTGTTCAATCAAAACATAACGTAGTTTGAGCATCTAAATTAAATTTGTCTGAGACCAGCAAAATGAGTAATGTCCAAAGAACAAACTTTGAAGATCCTTAACAAAAACACATGTGGTTAGTTCTGAAAGAGTAGACATAAACAGTTTGTCATCAATTTGACATTTAACTTAGACAGAACCTCTAGAATGTGGCTATAAACAAAGATTTAAGTAAAATCCTACTAGAAAATTAACAGTTGCAAGTTACAACAGCAGAGTAACCAGAAACCAAGAAGAGATTTTTTCATATACCATTTTTTGTTCTGTTGAACAATTAACTTATGGCGAAACCGGCCTTCTGCACAGAGGCGGAGCCAAGATTTAAACTTTACTGGGTTCTGAATTTTAGAACAATTACTTCAAGTGCTAATAACTGATTCTAAATATGTGTACATTGAAGAATTTGGTAACACAAATAACACTGCTTGAGCAAAAGCTATTGAGTTTGGCCGCACTTGTATCTAAACTTCTACCTCTGCCTCTGCTTCTGCACTGTTAGATATACAACAACCAACTTTCCTCTGGCATTGGAACAAAATCTGTAAGGACATGAATGGTGGTACAGACTCCATGCATTTAAAAAGAGCAATGGATTTGAGTAATCATCCTGTCAAACCTCCACTGATTGATAATGATTCAGAAAAGAAGTTTGAGAGTTTATAACTTAATAACACAATTCACCATGCACGTCTTGATCCCTCGTTTGCTTCTTGTAGAAGTTGGAGAATGGTGCTGCATCTTCTTCTCCCTCAAACGTGACAAGGGCCGGAAGTTAACAGGGGCAATCAACTTCCTGATTTTTTAGGCGACGTGATGGTCTCCAAGTATAGATAAGCATTCCCAGGACAAGAATGATGCCTCCTGCTGTGAAACCCGGTGGGAGGGGGGATGCAACACCAAGATATGGTAATGGCAATGTGAATAAAAAGACTGATATTGGTACTGCAGTGAAAAGTATCGAAGGAAATTGAGGTCAGCAACTAGATATTCGTCTAGAAGAGACGGTTTCAACTGTAATAAATCTGCTAGTGTCAATGAAATACCTGAAACTGTAGATGCAAGACTAGATACCACAGCAGAGGAAATCTTAAGCAGATGTAATAATGATACATTGAAACCCATGTTGACAATGATAAATAGCAGGGGTAGAAGAGGTGCACCATCACACCCTAGAACAAGACGAGAAAGAAACAACTACAATCAGTGTTCTGTCTTTGAATCAGGAGGGTAATAAATCTTGAAGAAAAAAACGCATGATCTAGCTTTTGGGGTCGAGTTAGGTCCAAGATTCGTTATGAGAAATGGGACAGAAAATGTGAAATAATCCTAGTCATTTTTCATGTTTCTCCTTTTGTGCATCATCAGAAACTAGTTAGTTATTGATACTGATGAAAACACATACTTTCATAGATGAAGCTGAACTCAAACTATCACTACTTACCACCGGATAATGTGCCGATGTTCAAAAAGCATGCGGCACCATCTCTAAGATAGTTTGGCAGTTGAGTAAATGGAACACCCCATAACTTCGACAAAAATGGGAGGAGAAGGCATACAAAAACTGCCTACAAAAGATATCGAACCAGTTTCAGTAGCTCATTCAAGGAAAAGAATACAGTGAACAATAAAACAGTATAAGAAGCCTACCTGGAAAGCCGATCCATATGAGTTCACGACAAACATATCGACACTACCTCCCTGCTTATACAACGGTAAATTAAGACAACTACCATCAGATCTTAGTATGTCAAATAATAACGGAATTAACTTTAGGAATTCAACATACATTGTTGTGGGCTAACTGAACCTAGATCAAGTGGCTAAAGACATTCAAGTCTAGGTACGACTCTTTCTAGTAGCAGAACAAGCTTCCTCTTTCTTTTCAGCAAACATATTTAATGTGAATCTTTTTGTGATAAGGACGGTATCACTAATCTCGAACTTGTTCTCCAATCAGCTCACTAGGAATCAAAGATTTGATTTAATTATTCTCTCATCCTAATCCCGCTTATAATGAGTATGTCCAACTACCACTTGATTGTTCATTCTAGGCTGAAAGAGTGAGCAAGAGGTCTGTCGAGGAAAATTAGAATATGTCCACCATAACACTACCATCTAATCCAAAAGGACTGTTCTAAACAAAGATAAACTTCTTATTCAGATTATGGTTTTCTGACTTTTAAGTTTTAACAGCAAAATCATGGAATAGAAACAATGCCTACCTTCAGCCTTTGAGCAGCATCCAAGAATATTACTTCCTGCATGCAAGGAAAATGAATCGTCCAGGTAAATCATACTGCAATCATGAAGACAAAACCTCAAACCCTATTGGAATAAGAAAAGAGGAAACAAAAGGGAAGGTTTTAACCTTCAAGACAGTATCTGCAGCTTGGAGAAAAAAAGAAACTATCATCAAAAGACTCCAAAATAGACCAACTTCCATCAAAGAACCAGCACTAGATCCACTGCAAATTAAGTAAGAGATTATCAGGAAATTCAACCATTATTTGAAAGTATGGTTCCTCATTCAAACATAATTGCAAATTAGGATTTTCTCAAGATCTTCCAAAGAGGATAAACTCTTGTTGGAAGTAGATTATCATTTCAAATATTTCATTTATCCATGAGTAATAAATAACATGGAAGTCTCCTAACTAAACATGGTAGTGGGGATAATATAAAAGTTTGGAGTGTTAGGATGATGCACGCTTCAGAGACAAGATCTGTAGATACTTAGAATTATAGAAACGTTCAATTGGTTTCTCAAAATCTCTAGTTCAATGACAAATAATTTTGAAGAAGGGTAGACTAATGATACGTATCTGCAGCTGAACATCAGCCATATGCAGAAAGAGAAAACACGAATGCAACACTTCACCATTTGAACTTTCGGTGAATCACATGTTTTATCTTTCACTAAACTATATAGCTGTAGATGACTCATACAGTGGACGCAACACTTCTGGCACACTCCTAAACTATATAGAGCAGATAGATGTTGATTTCAAGTCAATTTTTATGTGCATCAATAAGGTTCTGATACTTTAACTTCACATAAGAATGAGCAAAGGAAAAAAAGAGGAGCAATAAAAGACCACTGTTTTGACAACAAGGTTTGAATCCACTTTAGGAAGAACTCTTTTTCTTTTGTTTTATTGGGGGGTGGGGGTGGGGGTGGGTAAGCTCATTCCACAATGACGCTGCATTGCATGAGCCTGACCAGCCCCGATGGCATGGCCAGATCCAAGAGGAGCATAACCGTCATCTATTTTAGGAATAATTATCACCACAAATTAAATGAACAATGAGGCTTCAGATCTCAATAGTTAGAAACTTCCAGACGCTGGAACAAAGTTTTCAAACTGCTTGATAGGTAAATATCAAAAAGCCATAGACAGAAATTGGGTTACAAACCTTGCTACAGTTACTATAACGCCAACAGACACAAGAAAGCACCCAAACAACTGGTTGAGGCTATATCTTCTCCCAAGGAAAATAAAAGACAGGAGAAGTTGCCAGACAAGAAAGCTCTGCAAGATCAACAGATGGACGAGTTAAATAACAGATTCAATTTACTTGTCGCAGGAAGCATTACATGAAGTAAGCCTACAAGCATGTCAGTAAGACAGTAACGAGCACTATGCCTCAATCCCAAACTAGTATGACTCCATTTGGACTGTTATATTTCAATGCTCAATAATTTGTCTTTTGTCTATCTCCCAACACTATACAACAACATACCCAGTGTAATCCCACAAGTGGGACCTGGGGAGGGTAGAGTGTATGCAGACCTTACCCCTACCTTGTGCAGGTAGCTATCTCTAAACACTATAAGTTTTCTAAATTTTATACCAACATAAAAATCTCTAAACAAACTAAAAAGATTCCGCCCAAACATATATGGATCTTTTGCTTCCATCTTGTTCTATTCCTTGCTATGTCCGAATTATACGAAGAGTTTGCACGTCTTTTTAATGATTTTAGGTCTACCTCGTCCACTTTAGCACCTTCAATCATCATAGTATCAATTCTACAAGCCTGTGCATTTGGAGGTCTATAAAGGACATAACCAAACTATCTCAGGCGACTAGATCTCATTCTTATCCTCTACGCATACTACTTGTGCTTTAGGTTATATGTGATCAACTTATATAACTGCACATCTTAATAGCATGTTATTGTCTATGAATAGGAGACGTTGCACTAGTATCTACAGGCCCTAAATTATAAATAGGCCTTCCAAGCATGCTAAAAATTCGTCCCAGAGTCACTCCCCCGACCGGAACAATCATTTGGTTTTAGGATGACCAGTTAATCTTTCTGAGTACAGGAATTTACAGCTATTTCACCATAACAATAGGCCATGCTCCTAAAAGTCCTCGAAGAAGAAGTAAGAGGTTTAAAAATGAACCCTAATGTCAAGTATCAAATTGTTCGATAGTCTTATGTTCTATGGGAGGAGCGTAAAATTGTTAGAACAAATATATTGATGCAGTCTAGCCACTACTATATTAGTTCCAGCTCCCTAGTTTTGGTTTTTATTTCCCCCTGTTCAAAGTGTTTGGTCAAGCAATCAAATTTTCAGGTAAGCTTCCTAGTTTTCCACCAAAAGATGTAAGCACTTGAACTGATGGATTCATTTCCTAAAAACCTAACATCATATGGATCATTATCAGTATATGCTCTCAGAAGTTCATAAAAAGGGTGAAAGGAAACGAATTTCAAATTTTTATTACCTGCGAGAGTATTGGAATTGTGGCCCCGGAAAGAATAGCTGGTGTAGAGGAGAATAATAACAAAAGGATTAAGTAAAGAATTAAAAATCAATAAAGTTACATAAATTCTCATGTTCAAGATATCATCAAATGAACAGAAGATCCAGAAATAAATTTCAAATAGAAAAGCCCATGGACTAATCTCAAGAGAATTTAAAGCCTTTTTATGCAAGTTTCTTCATTTCCAAACATAGGTCTACTGTTACTTGACATGCAATTATTCGTTATGTAAAGGAAATAGTTGCTATCAATGGCGGAGCCACATGTACTCGAGGGGGTGTCAATTCGTCGGAAAATTACACTGTGTAGCTAGATAAAAAATTCTTTTTATATGTATATATAGTTATATACTGTATATTGACTCCCGTTGGTTTCTTCATGAGTTTACCCTTTTATATTTTGATACCCCTTTGTAAAAATTTGGACTCTGCCATTGGCTGCTATAGTGTCACTGTCTTATTGATCACATAAGCTGCAGCGTGACCCTTCTTTTTGCTTTGGATAACAACAACAATTCCTCCCAAACAAGTTCAGGCTATATGAATCCTCACTAGCCATATTTCCTCATTTAAATTCATCTCTAGGCCAACATTATACAAAATAAAGAAATAGAATTGGAAAGTACTAGAAGTGCTCTATATTTGCTTTGGATTTTTACTTTCATAATAATGTCTTATTTCCACAGCAGTTAATTACCTATTACTTAGGAAACCTTGCAGGTGACTCCCAAGTCCCATCTAGTTAGTAATAAAAGCACATGAAGAAATAATGTTGTGATGAATATCATAGTTGACAAAGAGACATCCAATTTTAGTAAAGATAATACTTAAAAACAACTATTGGAAATTCTAGTAATGTGATTCAGCATAAACATTGTATTACCTCCAGCTGCCATGCCGGACGCAGCAGCAAGAGCCTCTAATAGACCAACAGCAACAAAAGGAATTTTTGGAAGGGAAAGCATTTCATCAGTAACCTTGCCAGTACGATACCGTACGTATAAGATAGAGAAGTATATGAGCACATATCTGGGTGAAAGGTGGAAGAAGAAGCAATTGAGTTATTCCAACCATTAAACAAAACAATTGGAAATAAACAATCAGTAACAAATGTGTCTGCTAATTTTTATATTGATGCATTGTACTCAAATATTCAGCATATCCAGCGCCAAACTAAGGAATTTGTACATTCTTATTGTTATTTGTTACTTTTGAGTCATTGTAATGGATATATATTCACACAGACATAAAAAAAATAGTATTTTCTTTATGTCAGACAGTGATTTGTGTGCCCAAAATATGACAGATTTAGGGAAGCTAAGTAACTTTAGTTATCATGAAATGATTCTCTGTTACACCTTTCACCTTTTTGTGCAATAAACTCGTTGTGTGAAGGCTACTTATCACATAATAATACCTTTTAGATGAAAATGAGTTGCACAGTTTCTATTTTCACCTACATCATTATCCCTTAAACTCATTCTTAGGAGACTATTGGTGACATATTGATGCCATTATAAATTGAAAGGCAAAGGTTAACCATCTTAACGATTCACAAACACTAGAATTACCACAATAGTGGTAATACCAGAAGAGCCCGGCATAATCAAGGAAAGCTTTGATATAGGTTGGGGAGCACATCAGATGCAAAGCCAGGATTTGTAGTTTTCTGGACCGCAATTTTTTTTGTTCTAAATAGATTATTTATTTAAATGATTTTTTTAACTAAATACAGCGTTTGAGCCAAAGTTACTAGAACACATGCTAAAATAGGACAGAAGAGCTAGTAGATCTAAGATCAACTGAATACTATAAACAGCTATTATTAGAATAGAGAAACAGCCACTTGACAGTATATGCTAAACCTAGTCCCCGCACTAGGGTAATCAGACACATAACAATAGCAGATATTATACTAGCAAAGATGCAGATACAGCTTAGTCTGTCTTATTTGGTTGCATTTGCAGAACCAATAAAATATTAAGTACAATAATGTACATGAACTGCTACTTTCTTTTGTAATTATTAGTAATGTGAGTTAAGTGATAGTGGAATATTTACAATCACTTTAATCACATATCAAAGACTTCGGGCACAACTCCCCCTCTCCCGGTTCTACTGTCAACACGGGCTGGCCATTCTAAGCCGGGGTTGGGTCCAATATGACCAGATCCTTGCACTTTCAATACTACCTGAAATTGAACCAAATTAGAACCACTTTTTGTTTCCAACCACAGAGATTAACAATGGTTCCCCACTTATTGTCAACACGAATCAAATTCCTGACATGAAAGGTTGTTGTTAAAGATGTTTACCTCTAAACCATCCTCATTCTTAATGTTGGAGGCAGGAATTTTAAAAAGAAAGTTCAACAAACGCACATATATCACACCTAGGATTCAAAACTTCAAGGTAGAGCAAATTTATAACTACCATAACGCCAACATCCTACCTATAGACCCACATGATGGGCCAGGATTCAGTTTGGTTAAGAAATGAAATTGTGTCTGCTTTTAGCATGCCGATAAACATTTGTACTAACAAGTGATATCAGAGCTAATATCATGAGTTCGATTCCCAGTAACAATATGTACCACACAAGTGTTTG